>JAYMTH010002531.1:0-12422 GCA_036897465.1 Pelargonium australe
ATCACGAGACCACCACGTGGAAGCATCCCAAGACCGACACGTCAACAGATTCGCTTTTGATTTTCAGAGTCAAATCACATGAATTTGACGGAATGTCCTGATTTGACATAGCATCTGATAATATTTTGACTAAATATTTAACGAGATTGGATAATCTACACGTTTCAGATAAAATCAAACAGCAACAAGTAATTCAGTTCACCATGTACGATATCCCCCAAATTAGTTCATCTATTTGAAAGAAACTTACTATTTTAGTTTTTATTTAAGGTAAACTACATGTATTTTCTCCTGAAGTATACACCATTCAACTTTGATTACCTTCAATTTTTTTCTTTTAACTAGTAGATACCCTGAAATATATCTAAAATCTTTCATCCATTTTTTCATTTAAGTTGTTAAAATGACTATTTTACCATTCCATTTCAATTTTTATTAATTTTTTTAAAAAAAAAAAAAACTCAATCCAGATCTCGCCGCCCAAGCTTCCAGAACACGACGGTGGTCGGAGGAGGGAGGAGGGAGTTGGGTCGGAGGAGGAAACTCGTCAGCGTCTCCGTGAGTTGTAGGTCGAAGCTCGTCGGAGATGGCCTCGTGATTCACCCATGCTCGTCGGACCTCGACATCTCGAGCTCTAATACCAAATATGATCCACTGTTGACAGATGAGGGAGCTTGACGACGTCATGGAAGAGTTTGACATCGTCGTCTAACTCGCTGTCCAGATCTGTCGCGTGAGTTAGCTCCAACGACGTCCTCATATCTAGTCTTTGCCATTGGCCAGATCTTGATTCGTCGTCGGTTTCAGTGTTGAAGACCAGCACAACCATCGCTCTGGTGCTCACCTCCGCAAGCTCCAAGCCTGGATGCATATTGTTTCCGATTGGTTTGGTTTGGAATCGACGTCATCTTCATCATGCACGGTCGACCATATCGTCGTCGTCAAGTCATGGGCGTCGTCTCCGTAGAGCCGTCGACATTATCTCTATGAGTCATGGCAGATCTGGTCTCGTACACGTTCTCCATCTCTGGTGGATAACCAAAACAAAGAACCCTAACTCAGAAGAAACCATGATTTTTGGATAATGAACCATGAAGGAGATGATGATCCATGATTTCTGGAGAAGAAGCCATGTAATTTTTCAGTTTCCGACGAATTTGAAACTTTAATTTGGTGTTTTTGGATTGACGATTTTTTCAGATTCCGATGAGTTTATGATAATTTTGGCAAGTGTTTAAATTTTCTGGCGTATGTTAGATGATTCCAACAAAATTTTGAATTTTTCGGCGAGAATACGATGATTCTAGCGAGACAGATAAAGAAGGAGATGTAGAGTTGATTGGAGGATATTTTTGGAATTTCAAAAATAAATTGGTCATCTATCAGACACATGACTGGATTAGTGGAACATTTCGTTAAATATAACTGAATTATTAGACGGAAAGATTTTTGATATAATTTAAGATATTCAATAGTTAAAAAGAAAAATTGATGGTAATTAAAGTTAAAATGTGTATACTTACGAGATATGTGTAATTATCTCTATTATTTATGGTACAGAGTATAGACACCAAAATGGTGCATTAAGGGTAAAAAAACTGAGACACGTAGGCAAGAATGAAAAAATCGTGACGTGTCCATATTTGATTCCCTGATGTTCATGACTCATAAGAACAGCGTGTAGTATAACGCCACTTCCCATTAAAAGCCTAAATCGAAAAAAATAAAAACTTGACTCCCAAATTCACTTCATCGTCTCATTCGTAATACACAGCATTTTACAGATGATATGATACTTCTTCTACACAGCATATAAGCTCAAGCTTCAATCCCAATCTGTTACACCCACCATGGCCTTGAGATCTGCCGGCCGGAAGCTCTCCTTCAACATTCTTGATAACCACGATCTCGAAGTTGACGACTATCCGTTCAACTCCGATCCCCTCCAGACCACCGGCGTCAAGCAGAAACGAGGGAAGAAGAAGAAGCACAAGAGGAAGAAGGCCTCCGGAAGTGCCGTCCCCAATTTCTCCAACATTCCCGAGGATCCGATCCCCGATTCGTCCCGGAACGACGACTGCACTTCACTCGAGATGAATAGCCAGAGTTACAGCAGCAGCATTGCGGCAAGTGTTGTCACGCTGACTGAAGTGACGGCGGAGCCGAATTTGAGGGGCGACGGGTATAATTTCGGGGAGTTGAGGCTCAGGCCTGTCAACGCCGGCGACGATTCGGCGTCGTCCAGGGCAGATGAGAGCGGGAAGGAGGAGGGCGGCGTTGAGGTGAAGCAGCTTAATGGGAGTGTGGCCACCAAGTTGGCGACGGCGGAATCTTTGGATTGGAAGCAGCTTATGGCAGAGGATCCCAATTGTAAGTGCAACTGATTTCATATCTGTGATGCCATTGGGATGCTTTTCTATTCGTTTTGTGTGGCTCTATGATGAATCTGAATTATTTTCTTTTAAGGTTTTGATAATAGATTTTGTAGCAGAAATTCTATCAGTCTCTGTGCTTTCTTGAATTATTTTTTAGCAGAACAAGTGGCATTAATCTTTAAATCTAGCAAGGATTTTGGACATAGCATCAATGGAAGATTATGTTGAAGAGTGAAACTTAGGGCAATGTATACTTTGTAGCATAAATTATGTGATGCTTATAGCTATATGTTGCTCATTGGTGGAAGCTGTATGAGAGTGAAATGGTAAATAAGAGAATCCTTAAAACACAAATCAGATGGCCAATGCCTCTTTTTTGGTAGTTGGGGTAAGCTAAATAAATCATTCTTCTCCAATCAATTACTTGTAAAGGCATTTGTTATCTCTAACTGTGTTGTCTGTTTTAAATTGGATTTGATTATTTGAATTTACTTTAGCTGCGTTGACAGAAAATTACAAAAACCAATTAAGAAAGGACCTAGTTGAGTTTGATTGATTCAAGTACTATCATGTGCTGAATAAAATTATGAGAAATTTGTGGCTTCATACACGACTATATATTTCTTCCTTTTGCCTCATCAAGTCAACAAACAGGGTGCACATTAAAGTTTGAGGAAAGCAGATATGAACTGTAGTTCCATGAGAGAGTGAATATTTGGTGAATGCTTGTATCCATACGACATACGTGGTTATCTATGACTTGCCTTCTCGTAATTTGTGTTGCTTAACAATATAATTCATGATGTAGAAGAGGGGATAATTTGAACTATTTATGTCGTGTCCCTTACTTACATGGATATATATGTCTTCTATATGTAACTAATATGCTTACATGATTCATTGTGTCATCAGTTATGAATAAATTATAAATCGCTAGGGAGTTTTGTGGCTTTGAGCTTAATTGAGCTTCCTCGAACTATTCTAACTACACCAATTTGTTACTATGTTAAATTGAGTGAACAGTTCTGTTCTTTCCCATATATTTTATCTTGAAAAACAAAAGAAACTGAAAAAGTAAACTAGAAATATATGTAGCTCATTGTGTAATGCACTTATCTTTCCTTATATGGCTGGTTCCTTGTTTTTATATGCTTTTGATATCTCCTTTACATCCTTTCCCTTCTTCTTTTTATATATTTATATATGTCATTATTCACTCTTGGTTATGGTGCTTTGTTTTGCTCTCAGATCCCTTTTCAGTTGAGAAGTCACCAGTGAAATACTTTATGGACGAAATGTTTAGTGGGAATTCATTACGGAGCACAACCAATCTTGGCAATGAGAAGGAAAGGGAACGAGTATATGATACTATCTTCCGTTTACCATGGAGATGCGAATTGGTAATATTTACTCTCTGTTTGACATTTATAGGAAGAAGTGGCATAATGCATTGTCAGGTCACATAGATGTACATATTCATGTGAAAGTGTAACCTACATTATCCTGAAGTGAGTGATGCCTTGGTGGTTCATTATTCTTGTGATTGGCTTCGTTTCTGCTTCCATAGAGTGTAATATTATGTGCATTTGTGTTAGCCCGTTAGTGGTTCCACTTCTGTTATAAAGTAATGCATACAGTAATGATCTTATGTCAATAAACTTTACTTTTTCTATTACATGACTTCTTTTGAAATTTGCAATGATGAATCATCAGTAATTAGGCTATGGAAATATTATATGTGTGGCCACATTATATATTAATTAGAGAGATTCTTAAACATGTCAATAATGTTGCAGCTTATAAATGTTGGCTTCTTTGTCTGCTTCGATTCATTTCTGTCATTGTTAACTATCATGCCAATGAGGATGCTGAAGATTTTGTGGAGGCTTTTACAGACAAGGTTTGTCATCTTGGTGCGAAGATCACCATTTTTTTCAGGTTGAGCATTTATTTATCTAACACATTATGATTCAGCTGACTGACTTGTTGATTATTTGAAGTGTCTTTTAAGATTATATTTAAGCTGTTGACATATATGTTTGGGATATTTTGGCTTGTAACTGTAGTAGAGTATTTTTTTTTTCAATGAAGAAAATTCAGAAAAAAATGTGATTGACCCCAGTTCAGGAAGTATGCCAGCCGATGGAGAAAAACTAAAGAAAACAAACACAATACAACTTAACATGTAGACCATAAGAAAAGAAAGATAGTCAACCAAATTTGTTATCCATCCAAGAGAGACTGCTAGAATCTAAGCCTGAATTCATGCTTAAATAACTTGATGCCATCAGCAGTCCTTGTCTCTATTTCACACCAAATGTTCCGCATAAAGCAACGGGTTGGGCAAATTTAAACTGCAAGCTGTGTTTATCTTACATGTCCTAGCAACTAGAAAGTAAATGCCACTAGTATAACCATGAACTGCCAGTTGTCAGAAGTCCTTTTAATTTTTAACTATTTTTTCACCAAATGTTTCTCATGATGCAGGGAGTAATGGCAAATCCACACTGGAAGCCCTCTGTTTATCTGAGCAGTTCTAGTAACTAGAAAGTAAATGCTATTGCCTTTGGCATTATCCTCGAAGTGCCAAATAAATTAGAACCTAAGGACAACATCTCTAAAGTACTTGATTAAATGCAGCAATTTATAATCAATGGTCTCCCCCATTCTTTTTCACACATCATGCAGCACCAATCCACAAGAATAGCATGTCTTTCTATGTGATGCTCTATTGTAAATTTACTGTCATGGCTGTTCGGAAAAAGAAGCAAGAACTCATAAAACACAGTGTGGAGAAGCTGTCGAATGCCAAAGAGAGTTCTAATGGACAACACTTAACCTAACCACCTCTGAGCTTCCCATAGAAGGAACAGAAATCAACCTTCCACTTACTGGAGAAAGTACACTAAATCGTTTCCTATCTCCAGAATGAGGTTTTTATGGTTTGATTTACCTAAGATTAGTTCCCTTGAGTCTCTGAGACCAAAGGATATCTGAGATTGCTTTCTTTTTCTTGAAGCACGGCTGCTGCTGAGCCATTGTTATGCAGCTTGTCTATGGAAATTCAATTCTGTAAAGTTTTTTATTTTGGTAGATTATTATAGGATTTTGGGGTTGGTCATTAGACAACAACAATTCATTTCTTGCTAAGGTCAACTTTCAATTAGAAACAGAAATGTCCACTTAGATTCTTCTCAAGGGTTTCTTGTAATGGCTCAGATAGGCAATTTTAACCCGAGTCTAAGTCTAGCATAGCATACACTTTTCAGTTAATTAAAATGTAACCGCAATGTTTTGACTGACATTGTGAATATAGTATAAGAATGGTAAAAGCAGTAGTATTTCCATGATATCATATAGTGAGCTATATAATGAAGGCAGACTGTTAAGCTGAGGGTTCAAAGTTTGAAATGGCCTAGCAATATATGTTCTTAGTAGGGTGCCCTAATGCACGACCGACGCTTCCTCCATTGTGGGGACTGGAGTGGGTAATTTATGTATATAATCGCTGCCTTCCTCCTGCTTTTGGCTTAATAAAATAGTTTTAGGCTCCAGTTTTTGTAATTGTGGCATGCGGAGTCGGGTATTTTGGTGGTGTACACTGCACAAAAATATAGAGCAGACATGATTTATTTTGTGCAAAAAAAATTCTCTTGTTTGTGAGTGTACTTGCTCTATTTTCTTTTGTTTAGCTATTTATTGTTGACGTTGTTGTTGTTCTACTAAACTTATAAAATGCCTAACCATGTTCGTGGCTGCATGCTTTAGTCGTATATGTTGTAATATTTACAAAATAACCTAACCATGCTTGTGGCAGGCAGTTCAAGAGGCCTTCTACTGCAGAGCTGTCAGATTTTGGATGCTTTATTGTAATGGCCTGTGGAGTTACTCTTTTGGAGCGTACAGGTGTAGAAAATATGTTATCTAGTTGTGTTTGAAATTTTCTTTTGTTGTTGTGCTTGCATAATCCTTGGCATTAACATAATATGCTTTATATTAATTTTATTTGTGTACTGATTTGTTTTCCTTCATTCTTTACACCTTTTTCATTTCCCTAGATATCAGCTTAATATACCACATGATTCGTGGTCAAGGAACGATCAAACTCTATGTCGTGTACAATGTCTTGGAGGTGAGCAACCATATCTTATGAGACTACAAAGTTAACCCATTAATCACCTGATGAATTTATAGGCCCATCGCTCTTGCATCTGTTTCTCAATCTTTAGAGCTGTTTGCTGAATCAACTTTTTTAACAATTTGGTTGAAATATGTTTTTTTTTTTTTTACTCTTATGTGCAGATATTTGATAAACTATGTCAGAGCTTTGTTGGAGATGTACTGCAAGCTCTGTTTCTTTCAGCAGAGGGACTTGCTGGTTGTTCACCAGAAAACATGCAATTTTGGGTTTGGAGATTCATTTCTGACCTAGCTTTAGCTGTGACTGCCTCAAATATCCTTAGTTTGATGACCTTTACATTTATTAATGTTATGATCTTCATCCTCCATTTGGTTCCTTGACTGTTCGTACTTGTTCATTCTTTTATTCTATTAGCTCAGGCAATTACTTTATCGACATGTATTGTTGCTCACAATAATGCCTTGCTGGCTTTGCTCGTATCCAATAACTTCGCAGAAATCAAAAGCAGTGTGTTTAAACGTTTTAGTAAAGATAATATTCACAGTCTGGTGTACTTTGGTGAGTTATTTAATCCTTTTTTCTGTGTGCTATTTAGATGTTTCTATTTTATCCATTTAATATATATCTATGCCATATAGTCATAGACATTGGAGCCACATTAGACTCCCTAATTAGACACTTAAACTGATATTATTCCTACTATAGAACCAGAACACTTTGTGTTTTCGTGCGTATGCATGTTAGTTAGTGCTCTTTGCTTGCAATGTGTGCTCTGATTAGCTGGGTGAATAACTAGTTGAAGATACACATTTTATGTTAGGGTTGCTAAGACATTTTAAAGTTTTGTGTAAGTCAATTTTATGGTTCATGGTAATTGATTAAATTTATCGATTATCATTATTTTGGTGTGTGTCTGTATAATGCTTCTATTTTAATGTGAAAATTTTATTTTGAAGTAATTACTCAGAAGATCTCATCAAGGTAAATGCTACAAAAACTAGTATTTTCACCTGTTATAAGTTATAACTAGCAGTTACTGGTATTATTTTAGGGACGTACATAAAAAATAGTAGATATTTCCAATATTTTAGCTAGGCCAATGAAACATGATTTTTTTTTCCGGTTAAATGTATTTAATTGTATGTATTTTATCTACCGGTTCATTTGTGTATCTTCTTTTAATCTTATCATTGTAATCTTTATGCAACAACTCAAATCCAGATTCAGTAGAGAGATTCCACATTTCAGCATTTGTCCTGTTCGTTTTAGCCCAAAATATTCTGGAGGCTGAGGGTCCCTGGTTTGGAAATTTTATATATGTAAGTTCCTTGAGCGTTTTTTACTAGCAATGCTTTGAAGGGGAGTAGCTTCTTGAAACAGAACAACTTTATTGCACAATATTTTTCGGCTTATTAAGTATGCTCTATCTCTATTTGTGCAGAATGCTTTCTTGGTTTACGTATGTGAAATGGCTATTGATATCATAAAACATTCATTTGTTGCCAAATTCAATGAAATAAAGCCCATTGCATACTCTGAATTTCTTGAAGATCTCTGCAAACAGGTATTTATTGTTTTTTTTTCTTCTTTATTTTGTCATTTTTAATGTTTCCTCTTTGCTGATGAGTTCCAACTGGTTCTTTGTCATGTCCATCTGAAACAAAACTTTCTTGTTTTGAAAACACAAATGGAAATATTTAGTGTGTACTATATGATCCAAAGTGCCATTTCGTGCTAAATAGTACCATCGCGATGCTGGATATGAAATACAACCAAAGTATGCAAATTAGTGACCATGTAATTAGAATATGTCATGTTGCTTGAGCCATGCAAGCAGGCATGGTGCTACAAATTCGTGGGGCCTTCAAGCTCTCCTGTTTCTTGTGCTGTAGAGATGAAAGAACCAAGCCAGAGAAAGCTCTCATAATTTCTAGCTATATGATGCTAGGTATAGGGATTCAGTATAATTATATCTTTTTTCCGAAAATTGCTAGAGATTTAAAGTCCACAAAATATGATTTATTATTCCACAGAGAGTGGTTACTGATTAGATGAGGATTGACGAGCGTTTTCCACATTAAAGGGTTTTAGGAGGCAATCTGTAGTAAGCTTTGTGTATCGTGTTGCTTGGTTGCATATCCATGTTCCTCGACTTGATTTGGTGGTATTTTATCCTCTGTTCAGATGGGGGTGGGAAAGCTATGAGTTATCCAAATGACATAAGCTGAAGGTATATTTTATGTAAATTCTGTCTTCATGCAATTAGTCATAAGAAAGAGTTAAAGCATTTCAGTGATGGAGATTGCTAGTTTCAATCAGAGCTAGCCTTAGAGCCCCTTCCATTTCATTTGGGTGATCACAAGCCCATTCTCTAGAAGGAAAACAGGGATAATTGCTACACTAATCCTCCCCATTTCCATCCATTTACTCGATATATGTTTGTGGAACTTGGAGATCAAAATTAGTTCGTTTTGCACAAGTGTGTAAATGTTAAAAGAAGTTTAATATTGTTGAAATTCTTTGAAATGGCCTCTCATAGACCTGTGCTACTAGTAATCCATGCCTTCTAGTTACTGAACTACCCAGCCCCCACAAATGCAATGTATTTCAGTTCAAATTGCTTTCTCCTGATATGGGGCCAGCCACCAGCTGAATCTTCCCCACATTATTTGATGCCAGGGTGGATAGTAGCCTTTCCTTTGTCCATAGGTGTTGTAGAGCCCCCACGGACCTTAAAAAAGAGAAAATAGGAAAGGCAATTATATAACTGGCAAATGATGTCAATAAAAGATCTATGGACATGTATTGTCAATTCATTTCATTTGCTTATGCCAAAATAGAAAGATGCGACCTTTGTATGATTTCAGGTGTCTTAAATTCCTTTGAATTTATGGAATGTGTTGCAGGCATGCAGCAATGCAAAGGTTTATTGGATTAAGCTTATTCTTTTTCTGTTTCCATACTTTGTTCTGTTACGTTCTTACACTTTGGTAATATGATTGTCTGGTCAATTATTCCTCACTTGGGACAAATTTATTTTCAATAAGTAGCATTTTATTTTAAAGTTAAAACAATAAATGAACCTCAAAGTTGGTGAGCTAGAATATTATGATACTTGTTCAAATGAAGCAGTTTTATGTACTGTAATGTTGTTTGCTTCCCAATTCATTTAGTGCATTTTCTCATTTAATCATAGAGGCCCTTGAATATGTTGATTTAAGAAAGAAGGCGAGAGGATTAAAAAATTCCATTATCTAATGCATGTTTGGCCTAATTTTGCTGACAAGGGAATGTTAAACGTGTTCTGACACCTGTTTTGTGTTTCCTCAGACTTTGAACATTCAAACAGAGGATGTGAGGAAAAACCTCACTTTTGTTCCTCTGGCTCCAGCTTGTGTGGTAAGTACTGTCAATATATCTCCTCATAAATTTTGATTCAGTAATGTGTCAGTGACTAGCACTAGCCCCTGTTATTTAAACAATGGAGATAATTCCTCTTTTTATTAAAATCATTGCTACAAACATATAGTCATTAGTCAATAGAGAGACCATAAAAAATAGTTATCTATTGCTTGTTGACGTATGATCTTGCACATTAAAGTTTGTTTTGTATATCTCTTGATTCAGGTGATCCGAGTGCTAACTCCTGTATATGCTGCCCACCTTCCCTACAATCCCCTCCCATGGAGACTCTTTTGGATTGTGGTGTTGTCTATCATGACCTTTGTCATGCTTGGAAGCCTCAAGGTGTTGATCAGTATGGGCCTACAAAAACATGCCACTTGGTATGTGAACAGGTGCCGAAGGAGGAAACAACATGCTGACTGATGATCTCACAGAGCATGAAGAAGGTGATCATCATCAACAATCCGGATCCCAGTTGTTTCTTCACTATAATGATTTTGTCGAGTCATATTTTTCGTGTTCTAAAATGTTAAGCGGCATCTGGTTGCTCTGGTGGGACGGCAAACCATCACGTCCCGCCAAGGTCAAGCTAGGGAAGAATATGGATTTGTGGATAGATAGTTGAGAGACTGTCATAGTTAATCATTACAAAGCTAGAAGTTTTAGGGGTTGAGGATGTGGGTTAGTTAGAGAGTTCAGGTGCTAGCTTATTACATGAACAACTTTTTTACATAGTAGGGATATTCTGTTTGTTTAAATTTTGAATGTCAATGTTAGGAAGGGGTTTATTTGGGGCTCCAAGTTCAGATTCCCATTTACTTGTGTCAATTGTGCGCTCTATGTTTTTCAAGCTTATCCCGTCCCGAAGACAGAGGTGGCAATTTCAGGTTCTGGTTGGTAAAACCTAACCCAAATCGATCTGAAAGGGCTTTGGTTTCATTCAAGCTGCAAATCGGGCCAGATTTCAGTTTCTAAGGGTAAAATGCACGGTTTTGTGTTTGTCAATTCGATCCACTTCGAAACTCACTTGAATGTTTTGACCCAACTCAACATAAAAGTTAGTTGGATCAAATTTCAGGTTAAATTTGTAAACGAAGTTCGGTGTCCTCCCATGCTACAACTCGAGTCTGTATAGATTCTACAAGATTTCTAATTCTCCATATTTCACCCAAATTAACCATCTAAATCCAATCTAACCTGTTGGGCCAAGTGGTTAATATCATTTTAGATTTCTTCCGAGATCTTGAGTTCGAGTCTCGTTATTACTTCGAGTATGATGTACCGTCACTCAACAAAAAAAAAAAAAAAAAAAAACTGCAACTTGACATAATTACTAGGGATACCTGTAAAAACAAACTTATCTCAAACTTAAAATAAACTCATGTTCAGGTATTTAAACCATTTAAATTAGAGTATTTTTCTACTCATACATTCCGGGAATGTTTGAATTAGAATCTGAACCAAAACAGAATATCCAAAATTGATCCAAATACTTCTATTTAAACTTTTTTATAATTGAATGGATTCACATGTTATCCAGATATGTAATTTTGAAATAAATTTAAATCACATCTTCCAACATTTTTAAATACAAATGATTTCGTTATATGCAAACTGGTGGAGAAAGTGCACTTGTTTCTTTCTTGTGGAAGATAGACACAAGTTAAGAGAATAAAAATTCACCTTAATATTTTTCTCAAATCTCATAATAGGATAAAAAAAAAAATTCCCAAATTTGTTAATCCATCTATGTTTGCTTTTCACGTAGGAATTAGAATACAATAAATTGAATCACTGATGATGCTATCATGGTAAATTTTACACGGACCACACTAATCATCATATGAACAAATTAAATTTATGTAATCATAAACTCTAGCCACTAATTTATAGCTTTTCTTCTTTATTTCTCATTGCCACTTTTCCTCTATTGTATTTTGAACTAATAAGTATAGTCTAGCAATGACAAAGCAATTTTTTATCAATTGAGCTACACAATATGTACAGTTCTCATTAAACCCAAATAGCCCACTCATAACGTCAGGAAGAATCGAAACCGAGAACTCAAAGAAAATCCGAAGTGATTAAACCATTTGGCCCAAACCAATTTTGATAGCAATGAAAAAGTAATTTTCTTTAAAAAAAAGAAAGTTATATATGGGCAATGAAACTTTGAAAAAAGAAATTAAGGGAAACTACATATGAACTAAATTCATAAAAGATATTATCTTAGACTAAATTTGTTTTAATTGGATAAGTAATTACTTTTGCCTATATAGTATATATAGATTCAACCAATTAAAAATAGACCAAATTTATTTACATTATCAAATTACGTATATTTTCTATAAATGTATTCGTAATTATGTTTATTCTTATATTATTATTTAAACGAGATACAACTATTTTGTGAAAACTCAAATGGTATGAGTTTTTTTTTTATAAATAAAAAAACAAAAACTTGGAATTATAGACATTTTAATTTGAAAAATAATGGGAAA
>JAYMTH010002532.1:0-12421 GCA_036897465.1 Pelargonium australe
TTTCATTTTCTAGTAAGTTAGTTATGCATGAAATGTCAATAATATCTTTATAAAAAGTTAGTTAGGATCTTTCAACACATGATCATGATGATATAATAGTAAACATACCACACTAACTAACTTCTCCTTAATTTTTCTCAAAATAAAAAAGAGAACACTCATTTTGAAACGGAATGAGTATAAAATAAAATAAAATAAAAATTAATGTGATGAATTGAAACTTGTAGGTTTAAACTATTACACTATTAGAGTAAACACTTTCTTTGGTTCAACTTTCTTTGGTTCTATCCCACTTAGCTTTAGACAATGCATTAAACACTTTCTGAGGTGTCGAGCATAATAGTTGTATGGTTGTTAGCATGTGGAACAAGACATGATCCATTGACCATTAACACACAAATAATTCTCTGACCAAGGTTGGGGACAATAGCCAGCCAGAATAAACAAAATTAGTGCACACGATCCATTAAATTAAACCATAACCTGTTGTGTTGGCCGTGGAGACATGGCCTAAAGTTTTCACCTTTTCACAGCATATTTTACAGTTTCTCCTCAAAAACTGCAAACATGAGACAACTTCTTCCATACAATGAGACCCCAAAACAATCAAAAACAAGCGCGCAAGTTATAGGCCAATTTTACAACACCACTAGAACTAGAAGACCCAAAACTCAAAAGTGCACAACTTGAATGTTTTGTACTGTTATAGGGTCCAAAATAGGGCAAAAACAATGCTCTTCCTTTACTCAGATTTCTCCTACTTTTGTTGATGATGACATTTCAAAATGTCACTGTCATCTATATTGTGTTCTTGGACGAGCCAATAGCTAACACAAGCTGGTTTTCAATTCTTGAATTTTCCGAAGACAAGCCTCAGCTTTCTCAAGAACCACATCGACTCTGTCTCTGCTCTCCAAACAAGAACCCTTGTGCAGTTTGTGCTTATCTCGCATCTCATCGGACCTGCTCTTCTTCCTCTTCTTTTGACTGCTTGATGCTGTTTTCAACAAAACCCAGTAATTAACAACAGAAAATGTTACCGTTAAAGAGAAATCACAGAACAGAACAGAGAACAGAGCAGGACCTTGCGTGGAAGCAGAGGATGTGGGCGAGGAGTCAACCGGGTGGTGGGTTTTGTTGTTGTATTGGTGGAGCATCAGCTGCTGGGATTCAAGTAGAAAGATGAAGGATTTGAGCTCGAGCTTGAGGTAGTCGAATCGATTTGGGTACTGGGTTTCCAGAACCTGCAACTCTTCTTTTGCTTGCGCTATCATTTTCAGCTCCCATGTTGGTGATGAACAATCCATTTTTGACTTCTTTCTCGGCAGATTTGTCTAGTTAGAGAAGAAAAAACACATTTTTAATTTTCTCTTCATGGTGGTGGAGAAGGCAAAAAGGCACAAAATGTGGAAGATTGTTTTTGGATTTGGCGCTGTAAAGGAAGGTGGGAAGTTGGGTCATTTCAATTTATAGCCCAGAAAATGCCAAAAACGGTGTGTAGAGGCATTTTGGTCCCATTAATGATGCTGTGTTGTGTTGATTCTTGTTCTTGAAATTGGCTGCGTTGTGTTTTGCGTCTCGAGATTGCGAAAAGGAAGTATACAGTCATTTGGATTCAGTTCTTCAAGGCTAGTCTCTGCCTCTGTCACTTCAATCAATCGTGAATGTTATGGCTTTGATCTCGAGATAAGATCGAACCCAATGTTTCCCAATAATTTGGGCCTATAAGGAAACAATTGAACCCAATAAATTGACCCACACACGAACAAAAAAATAAGATCGAGCCCATTGTATGGTTGAAAATGAAGTTTAAGCTACTAACAAGTGGATATATATGATATCATCATGCATTGTGAATTTTAGTGTGTAGTGTCCATTATATTTCACGATAAGATTTTATCCTTATAAGTTTCTATAATCTTACAGAGTGTTTGGATTAGCTTAAGAGTTGGTCAAACAAACTCACGAGCACAATATACTCTTTTTAGTGTTTGGTTATGACTAAAATAGTTCATGAGCACTTGTTGATGAGCTAAAATAAAATAGCTGGGTACCCCCGGCTTCTGATTTTTCAGTTCATGAGCAGTTAAAAAAGAGCTATTTTGACCAAGTAAAAGACATTTGTGTCTTTCTATCTTTATTTTAATTACTCATTTATTTATTCTATAATTTAATTTATTGGTTAACTTCAAAATTAAGATAGTTATTTGTCTTTTTTAATTATAATTCATAGAACATCAGTTGAGTATTATTATTTTTATCAGCGTTTTTATCCAAACAGTTAAACTGCTTTTTTTTAAAAAAGAACTGAAGCACAAAGTTGCTTCTGATTTTTTCTTGATTATAACCTATTTTTGAGAAGTTAATCCAAACACTTGAAGTGACACTAATTCTGCCCTTCAATTTGTAATATTAGTCCCCGTACAAACACTCATCTTCTACATATTGTTTTAGTAGCCGTCCAATAAGATTGTGGTTTTGAGTGTGTTCTTACAAGTTTAGACGCGTTTTAAAGTTTGAGCATCTATTCGTCTTTAGTTAGATAACTATAAATATTATTACCATGCACATTTGTCATTTCATGATCTATAGTGTTAAGAAAGTTCTCACTTCTACACTTTAATTCATCTAAAAAATATAAAAAAATGACAATATTCTAAAATTCAAAGAATTTTGTACCTGAATTATTTATTTTATTTTGCGTGTATTTCTAAACTTTGTTTTGTTATGGCGCAGTTTCCATACTATCCACTTTGTTTCGTTAAAATTCTTACAATAAATTTTATGACGAAATATGTTAACTGTGCTGACGTGGCACGTTTTTGACAATAAAAAAATAATTACAAAAAAATGTCACATCAGTATTGCTAAACGTATTCCATCACTAAAATTAACGGTAGAAATTATAACATAATAAAGTAGATAATATAAGAACGCGCCGAAATAAAACAAAATTAAGATACCCGCGCGAAATGAAATAAATAGCACACAAACTTGACCATGGTTTATACCAATTTCAAAAGCTCATTTTACCTATCTCTCTCTCTCCATCTAGCTGTCCCCACTCAATCTCAGGGTCACACGAAAAACGAGAACCGTACCACCTTCGCATTTCCACGATTTCTCCTGATAGGGAGCAACATAAATACATACTAAATCCAAATCCCAAAATCAAAAGAAAACCCCTCCCGAGAGAGAGAGAGAGAGAGAGACCTTCTCATTTCTTTGCGTTCAATACTCCTGCAGCTGCAATGAAGAAGGACAAGTACCAGCTCCAGCAGAGCTTCATTGGCTCTCCGCCGCCAGAACTCATGCCGCCGGACGCTTTGCGCTGCGCCAAGAGCGACGGCAGGACGTGGCGCTGCTTCCACTGGAAGATCCACGACAAGAGCTATTGTGAGTACCATTACCTTAAATCCAGGACTAAGGAGGCCCAGAGGAAAGCGGAAATAGACCACCGGAGTCCTGAGGTTTCTAGAAGCTCTCGAGAAGGTGGAGATGATGAAGAAGTGCTCGCGAAGAACCTGAAGAGTGATGGACGTCTGGTCAGTTCAGTGAGGAAGTCCCGAAGCAAAGTAGTGTTCTGTGATCGGAAGCGAGGCTGGGGCTGCGAAAAAGAGAACGAACATGGAGGTGTTCGTGGAACTGGTGGCGTTGATGGCGGCGAAGCCGCTTCTTCTTCCATGACTAAGACTCAAAGTATAGGGCTCTTGGGTAAAAAGAAGAGAGATCGTGAAGAAGAGAGGGTTGAGAAGAGCAAGCTGGTCAAGAGGGCTAAAGTTGAAGTTTTGGAGGGTGGAAAGGATAAATTGATGGAAATGAAGAAGAATGGCGAAGAGAATCAGCTGTCAGGTAGACGGAAAGCCCAGACCAGGGAGAAAATACGGAGACTCCTTGTCAGGGAACGAATGACTGGTGAACTATTTGAAGATAAGTTCAAAAAAGGACCAGCCTCAGGGGACGGAGACAAGAATCTTAATGCAAATGTGAGTTCACTTTCTCTTTCTCTGTACAGAAAATTATAGCTAATTTTATAGTTAATAACTTTGAGATGTTAGGTAGTTGCTGCTGCTGCTAATAGTCTTACTTCATAAATGAACTTGCAGCATGTTTGGTTCCTTTGTTGTGTTTTGTAAATAAAACAGAACAAGCATTCAATGGGGGTGTCTATATGAAGCTCTGGTTAGTCTGTGGATAGAGGTGGTAAACTGGTTATAGCTATGGGGGATGCTAGTAGTAGTGTGTGACTACTACTAGGGTGGTTGGGTGGCTGCGGTTGTGAGGGTGGTAGATGGATAAATAGCAATAGTGTTGGTTGTGGTACAGTGATGTTGCTCATAGCAGCATTGACATTTGACAGTGTTGTTGGTTGGCACTCATGTGTTACTGGCTGTGGCCGTGGATGATTGTCTGCTAGGGTGGTGGTGTTAGGGTCTCTGCTCTAGCATGGAGGATCCTAAACAATTTCTCAATCACATTCTCGTTTTGGTTTCTTTTCCGTCCTATTCTTTTGTGAACATAGTAGTGGTTATGATTCTCATTTGGACTCTCATACTTGCTTACCTGAACAGGGCAAAGAGGAAGAGGGTCGTACATGCCATCAGTGCTATAGGAATGATAAGGCAGTGATCCACTGTCGAAAATGCAGCCGGAAAAGGTTTTGTGTCCTATGCATTAAAAGATGGTGAGTTGGTGCAGTTTAACTAACCTTTTATCATCACAACTCCATTTTGTAAGTTCAAGGAATGATGAAAATGAAAGGAAAACAGTTGATGACAATCACAAAAAGAAACCAACTAAAATATTGCCTTTAAATTTGCATCTCACAAGGGTGGAGCTTATTGAATGGAAACTAGATTGGCAGTTTTTGCTTCCTTACAAGTAGCATAACTGCTTGTTAGGATTATCATATATGTGGACATCATATCTTCATTCTTAGATGGATAAGTTTAGTATCCTTACAAGTAGCATAGTTAGCCAGTTGAAGACATTTGCAATATGTGGATATCATGTATTAATTTCTTACAGTTTTCACCAAGTGAGTCCAGCTAAATTTGTCTGCTTGAAGCTGCATTTTGACTTTGCAATTTATAATTTAATACTTTGTGTTTGGTGAGTATATTTTGCTTAATTTGTGCTTGTATAAAAATATGTAGGTATCCACAACTGACAGAGGAAGCAATAGCAGAAATTTGCCCATATTGTCGTGGAAATTGCAATTGCAAAGCATGTTTGCGTAAAAAGGATGAGGTTGGTCGCGGCAGCATGTATATTTTGTTTGCTACTTGATATTTATTAGACTACAATTTTATTTATTGTTTTCGTCTCTATAATTTATACATATTTTTTCTTTCTTCTAGGATACTAAAAGTTCAATGATGCCAGAAAATGAAGAAGAAAAAGTTCAGCATTTGAAGTATTTGTTACATGTATTATATCCTTTCCTGAAACAGTTTGATCATGATCAGAAGGCAGAAAAGGAAATGGAGGCTAGTATTTTAGGTATGATTTGTATATCATCGCATATTGCCTTTGTTGTTTCATGTTCTGGATAATTATAAGTATCGAATACGTGTAATTCTAAAATGGTAATGACTCCCCAAGGGGACAACGGAACGACAACCCAATGTTCAAGCATCAAAATTCTCTAGTAGAGTTCGTGGGTTCAAATCTTGTTTGGTGGTCAGGGGAGCTACCCATAGTTGTGTAGTTTGGCCCATTGGGCCAATTCTATTAAAAAGTAATTATAATAATAGTAATGACAAGACTCAAGATTAGTAACTACGTGGGCTGCTATAAATGCCATAAGGTTGTTTTATCAGAGATGCTTCAATTTAAATGTGATTTGTGAAAGTTATACTGTAGTTCCTGTCATAATAAAAGTTACAACTGAATCAATGCTTCACCATTTTGGTTGTTTGTTATGGTGGTTATTTGGACAGGGTTACCTCTATCGAAGATAAACTTGGAGGCAGCATTTTGTTATGAGGATGAGCGTTTGTACTGGTATGGTCACTGCTCACATGAATTCCTCATTTTCTTTGTTTTTACTGCTCAAATATTTATGACCTATATATTTTGGCAGCAACAATTGTAGAACCTCAATAGTTGATATTCATAGGAGGTGCATAAAATGTTCATATGATCTTTGCCTTACTTGTTGCGGGGAAATTCGTAGAGGCTGCTTGCAAGGAGGTGAAGATGAATTTGTTGTGCAATATCTAGACAACGAGAAAGCTTACTTACATGAAGGTTCATCTGAGGCTGTTATGTTAGATACAAAAAGATCTTCTGAGTTATGCCTTGAGTCAAGCTCAATGGATCTGAAGAGGACAGTATCTAAGTGGAAAGTGAAAAACAATGGTGATATACCCTGTCCACCTAAGGGCATTGGTGGTTGTGGACACAATCGACTGGAGCTGAAGTGTATTTTTTCAGATAATCAGATTTCAGATCTGAAGAAGAAAGTAGAGAGATTACTCAAAATCCACAAACTGATGGATTTACCAGAGATTTCAACACAAAGTTGTTCATGTTACAAAGTTAATGGTGAGATTGACTCTAGAAATAAGAAGTTACTAAAAGCTGCCTCTCGAGAAGATGCCAGTGACAATTATCTCTACTGCCCTTCAGCAAGTGATGCTCATGGGAATCTGGAGCACTTCCAGAGGCATTGGATCAAGGGAGAGCCGGTAATTGTTAGCAACGTCCTTGAAAATACCTCTGGGTTGAGTTGGGAGCCAATGGTAATGTGGCGAGCACTGCGTGAGAGATCAATTAAGGGCCCTTCACGTCTATCAGAGAAAGCAATTGACTGTCTAGATTGGTGTGAGGTAAGGAAATATAAATTGTAAGGCATATTTCCTCATTATGTTACAGTTATAGAAATGTTTTTAAAAAGTTATAATACTATAGAGTTATAGAGTTATTGCCTTTTATTTTCTTCCATAGGCACTATGATAATATTATCTTTTTGAATAACTGTAGTATCACCTGATATTGGTTTTCATACCTGTCTCTCTTTTTTCACTCAATGTTAATGGTTGTTAGAAGTCCCATCATAAATATTTTCTAATTTTATAGCATCTTCTTGTTTGATCTGCACTCTAGGTTTTTACTTTTCCTATCATCTTTTTTTTTGGTTGAGACTGATTCTAGTTTAACATTGAAACTTAAAGTATATCAACTAAAATTCCCATTTCTGAGGCCTATTAGTATGATAGGAAATACACCCTCGAGTCTCTTGAAAGAAAAAAAATAATAATAATGATTGTTAAAAGTTGTATGAAACTTCTGGTATAACGTGTGCATTTTTTTCTTCATTACCTCTCCCTCTCTCAATTTTCAAAATCAATCTATCCCGGCAGCTTTAGAGAAGTATCCATTCAAACCATAACTTGCCTTCTAGTTCCATTGCAACTTTGGCTTTCAAGCTGTGGATCAGATATATGTTCTTCATAGTGCTATTGGATGGATGATGTCATGCTTTCTCCCAATGCAGGTTGAAATCAATATTCACCAATTTTTCAGAGGGTATGCAGAGGGTCGTGCTCACAGCGACTCATGGCCTGAGATGCTTAAACTGAAGGATTGGCCTCCTACTAATTTCTTTGAAGAACTTTTACCGCGGCATTGTGCCGAGTTTTTGAAAGCCTTGCCTTTTGTGCAATATACAAATCCTCATTCTGGCATTCTTAATGTTGCTACAAAGTTACCCCCAAAGGCTGTTAAGCCTGACCTGGGGCCTAAAACTTATATAGCATATGGATTTGCTAATGAACTAGGACTTGGAGATTCTGTGACCAAGCTTCACTGTGACATGTCGGATGCGGTATGTTGTGTTCATTTCAATTTAACTTGCTACAACATAAAAGTACAAGAAATAATCTATTACTTAACATACTAATTTTGTTGGGCATCATATGTAATACTGTTTGAATCAGGTAGGTTTTGTATCTTTGTCATATTTTGCCTGCTATAGGCTGTGTGGATGAGAATAATATATATTTGCTTATTCATCATCAATCTTCATGAAAAAAGATTGATATTTGAGAATTACTGATTGCTTACTTTCTGTTTATGAAGATAGCAATTTTTATTTCTTGATAATTGTATTTATTACGTATTGATGTTTGAGTTTACACATATATTATAAATCTTCAAGTAAAAGTAATCTAGTCATTTAACAAAGGGAAACCAAAATTAAATCAGGTAATCAAGTCGCATATGTCTGATATTCTAATACACGGACTTCCTAGTTCCTATGTTTATGCTTATTGTTCCATTCATCATGTTTGCATTGGCTATCAGGGATAAGCGGAGAGATGGACAGATTCTTTATGTTTATGCTTGTGGTTCCCCTTTATTCTTGATTCAGGGAAAAGCAAAGAGGGTGGCTACTATTGTAGTACGTTCGTACTTTTCATCTTGAGTAGGGAATACTAGTTTGCTGATTAAACTTGAAAGCCCCTATATTTTGTAAACCATTGCAGCAGTTGAGATTCTTCCGTGGCAAATTACATTGTCAAATGGTTTTCTTCATTTCCATCTTAAAGACTTAAACTGTCTGCTATCCATATATCACAATTTGTATCTGCTGCAGTGCTGGTGGTTAACTAGTTGCTGTTTTTAAACTCAGGTAAATATTCTGACCCACCATGCAAAAGTGACGCTTTCCAATCAGCAGCTGGCTAAAATAGAAAAATTAAGGGAGAGACATTCTGCTGAAGACCAAAGAGAATTATTTGGTACTATGCATTCTGATAATAGTAAAGCTCACCAGAACCTGTCAGATTCCAACAGTAAATTTGAGTCAGAGGCAGCTAATACTTTATCAAATAATGAGGGTTCACCCTTTGTTGGAGCTTCACTACTAGAAAATGGGAGAACCTGTGGAAAGCTTATGAACAATAAGCCACCAAATGATGCGTGTATTGAACGAAAAGGTGGTGATGGTGCTTCAGATGTTAAACCAAAACCCAAAAGTTCATGTTTTTCTGCAGATCAGAAATTTTTATCTGAGAATAATGACATTAGAGGTGCAGTGAAAATTGAATTTACTACTATTTCTTCTTCAGCTCATCAAGTGGCTGTGTATTCTGGAAGTGGCTTAAAAGCAGAGGATGAAGCCAAGAGTGGGGTTGATGTAGAGCATCGCAAGAATGCACTGGGTGTTAATGGTCAGGTGGGAGAAATCTACCACGTCGTGGTTTCTAAAGCAGAAGACGGTGGTCAAGATCAAGCAGACGAAGCTTTGGGCACGTCACCAGTTGAGGAAATTAACATTGATATGGAGAATAGAGCTCTAAAGAGTAAAAGAAGAAAAGGAGGCACTCACTGCAGAAAGAGGAGAGGATTGAAATTAAATGGATTGGATATCAATTCCAGAACATCTAAGTGTCATAATGAAGGTGAAACTAGAGTAGAGGAATTCAATGGTAGGGTAAAAGATGGTGACAATGATTTCCAGGATATGCAACCTTTAAAAAATGAATTGCATCAGCAGGCTCAGTTTCCTGGCAATCCAATTTTAGTATGTGGAAATGAGTTTGATCAAATGGAAGCTGCAGAGGGAGGTGCTGTTTGGGATATTTTTAGGAGACAAGATGTGCCGAAGCTTCAAGAGTATCTTAGAAAGCACCACAGAGAATTCAGGCATATACATTGTTCTCCAGTAGAGCGGGTAAGAGCTAACCTTCATTGTTATATGTGTGTTAACTCTTGCTTGGAACACTTGAATTATAGAAGTTATAGGCTGATCATGAATATTTATCACCATTGAGGGCTATTGATGTTTAGTTATGTTATTATATGGGTATTTTTCAATTGTAAGAGTAACCTTTTTGGGTTAAAGGATTTGAAGCCTGTAGTTGTAGTGATTATATTAAGGTTTTCTTATTTGCAAAAATATTTGGGGAACTTATTTTGAAAACAGAAAAAGAAGAGGGAGAAGATAAACTTTTGGTCTGTGCATACTAAATTTTGTAAGTTTTTCTCTTTTTCTTTCTTTCTTTCTTTATTTTTTTTTCTGCAAAAAATACGAGCCGCTTGAAAAGAAGTCGTGCTTTGATGTGTCTTTGAAATCCGAATCAAAAGCTAAATTTCTTGAATTGAATAGAATTCCTTAAACCAAATAGTTGAGAATTTCAAACATGAATGCTGTAAGATATGTGCATTAGCTTTAAATGTTAGAAGAAACCTAATCTGTTTAGTAAAAAAAAAAAAAGGATAGAGAGTGGGCAATAACTCTCCCCTTTTAACCCATAACCCCACCCGACTCAATGCTGTGGGAGGTAATGAGTTCAACTCCCATTGAGTCATCCCCTAGGGGACAATAAATCCTAATATTTAAACTATAAATCAACAATTTTATGATTGTGCGAATTATATATAATAATATCTATTTCCTCTCAATTTTATAGGTTGTGCACCCCATTCATGATCAGACTTTCTACCTAACTTTGCATCATAAAAGAAAGCTCAAGGAAGAATTTGGTTAGTGCTCTATTTATTGCCTGGCTGATATTGCCTGGCTGACCAATGTCACTTCTCTTCTTCTTAGCAATAAAATCAGAAGTTTTCCGAAGAAAAAAAAAATTACCTGATATCTTTGTGCAGGAGTAGAGCCTTGGACTTTTGTTCAAAAACTCGGAGATGCGGTCTTCATACCTGCTGGATGTCCCCATCAAGTTAGAAATATCAAGGTATGTGAATCATGTAGCATGTATCTGTCAAATCTTGGATTTTAAATCACATGCTTGTTTAAAGTTTAAGGCTTCCATTGTCCAAGTCTAGCAGTTTTGCATTAGCATTGTTCATAATATTTGATGGAGCAAGTAAAAAATTTGCCAGATAAGGGTTAACACAAACAAAACCCCCTAGCAGGTTTTTGTAAATAATGCTTGCACTTGAGTTTAAAATATCTCCATCCAATGGATAATAATAGGTCTTTAGCACAGTGATGATTGCATTGTTTTAAATGTGATGTTTTAGAACAAAGTTCCTTTGACTGTAAATTTCACGCAGATGTAGGTTACTGAACTTTTTATTTTTTTGAATATATATGTTAAAATTATTATGTAATATAGTTTGTGTATTGGCACGTGCGCCACAAATTCCCCGTTTTAGTTTTTTAATTGCAAGTTCAAATGATCATAATATGCCATTTATTTTATTTATTTAATTTCCAGTCATGTATAAAAGTTGCTGTTGACTTTGTCTCCCCTGAAAATGTCCCTGAGTGTATCCGTTTGACGGAGGAGTTTCGCATTCTCCCTGAAAATCACAGGGCCAAGGAAGACAAATTAGAGGTAACCATGCCAATCTTGACTTTTTTATGGCTTAGTCATCCTTGGGAATATTATGAATTTATAGAGAAATTGTTCTAGCTTAACCTGATATTTCGGGTTCAAGACCCAAGGAATGCAATTGCGCTAAAACTTGGTAGAGAAAGTTTTGCCAACCTTGCGGTCTTTCCTGGCTCGATTTGGATTGATGTGGTTGATTCACACCCAAAAAAAAAAAAGAATCAAATATATGGTTGTCAACCTGTATAGATTAAAAAGGAACAATTATACCTCTGCATTGTAGATAAAGCAAGTATTCTACAAAATTGCAAAATATAATCATAGAATAAATCCCATCTCCAACTCTTCTTTGTAATAGGATTTGATTCTGAAACAAAACTATTCCACTGAGTCCAGTCATTATGGTCATGCTAGTAAATTGATTCTGTACACTTCATATATGTGGATCCAGAACTGCACTTTTGAAGCAATGAAGACAGCTGAAGTGTGTCAGATTAGCTTGCATTGTTGTAGATTGCTGCGTATAATTGGCCTTCAATAGCACAATTTCATGCTACATCATAAAACTAGTTGTATTACTATTTCCTGCCGCAGGAAGTTTTTAAGATAAATATAAAAATTTCTCTTGATACCAATAGAATTGAGGGTAGGTATTTGATCCGAAATGAAGTCATAATGGTAGCAATCTCCAAGTTGATAAGAACGTTATGAGATTTCATCTATTTCCATGTGACAGGTTAAAACGATGTGTCTCCATGCCTTATTCCAGGCTGTGAAGGATTTGGAGAAGCACCAAGGATGAGTTTCTGGTCAGTGGACATGTTCTTACCAGTTTAGAAACTCTGGAGTGATGTGTATGTTATATGATTTTGTGACTTGCTGAATTATGTTGTATAATTCCAGGGTTTGATGGTGGCGATGCTTATCCGAGATGAATGTTTTGAAACTTGAAATTTCTATGTTATGCTTCTCGTTGGTGGCTCTTGGGTCCATGCACAAATTGTAAGTACCCTAGCAGTATATATAATACTTGAAAGAAAAAGGCAAGATGTTTACCTTTAAGTTCAGTGTCATACATTTATCCTCTCTTTTAATAGTTCATAACTTCATATATA
>JAYMTH010002533.1:0-12418 GCA_036897465.1 Pelargonium australe
AAAATAAAAATAATTCTGAAGTTTTGATTATTCTTACTAGTCAGGTCAGTCCGGAGCTCTATGGTGACAGCAGACCCAGATTATTCACCTATTGGACGGTTAGGATTCTCTCTCTCAAGTCTCAACTCTATTTATTATTATTATTATTTAACTACTATTCCTTTTCTAAAATATGGTAATTAGATGGTTTGGTCTTCAATGAATTTACATTCTTTTGGGTTTAGTCCGTAGTCAAAGTTGCGTTAGTTTAATATTCGTCAACGTTTTTCTTACTTTCAAGTTAGAAATTGTTACAAAATGTCACGTCATTATTTTTGTACACGTCAACAATATGGTCCACGTGGGTCTGTCACGTCGGTTTTCAACCTCCAAACGTTGCGTTTCATTTATTTTTCGATCAGACAACCAAAAACGACGCTATTTTGGCTTCGTATGATTGAAAAATATATTAAACGTATTGTCCGTTGTTAGAACAGTTGTTGATTACTATTATTATTATCAATAAACCATTCGAGGTGGAAGTAAAATTTGGGGGGAAAGGAAAACAATTATGGTTAAATGTTTGGTTGATTTATGATTGTTTTGTTGTGTTTGGACAGAGTGATTCATATCAAGCAACAGGTTGCTACAATCTGCTATGTTCAGGGTTTGTGCAAACCAATAGCAGGATTGCTATTGGAGCTGCTATTTCTCCTATTTCTAAATTTTCTGCTGATCAATTTGACATCACCATTCTCATTTGGAAGGTACAATTTTTTATCCGATGTGAGACGTTATTTCACTCACTTCAATAAGTCGAGAGAAAATATTTATCTTCACACGGAATGAGTAAAATATTGATAGTCTCGACATTTTTTCCAAATATTTTCAAATTATGAATTGACACTTTCTTGTAATTTATGTATATTTCAATTTTAGGACCCTAAATTGGGGAATTGGTGGATGAGTTTCGGAGACAACACACTAGTAGGGTACTGGCCGGCCGAGCTATTCACCCACCTAGCGGACCACGCCACCATGGTCGAGTGGGGCGGTGAGGTGGTGAACACCCGAGCAAATGGCGAGCACACCGCTACCCAAATGGGCTCCGGCCACTTCGCAGAGGACGGGTTTGGAAAAGCAAGTTACTTCCGAAACCTCGAAATCGTGGACTCAGACAACAGTCTTACCGCTGCGCAAAGCATCTCAACCCTAGCCGAAAACACCAACTGTTACAACATCAAGAGTTCCTATAACAATCAATGGGGCACATATTTTTACTATGGTGGACCTGGAAACAATCCACAGTGCACATGATCATTAACTCAAGTTTCAATTTTAAGTTGCCACAAAATTTATTGACATATAAATCAAGGGGTGTCCAAATTAGAGAAATCCTAATTTTCTTGGTAATTAGTATCAAATTCTTTGATTGTGTAAGTATAGAATATGATGCTATTAATTAATTTCCATTATTATTGTTTTCTGCTCTACTGAGTCCATATGGAGTTGTGTATTGAGTTAAATGAGACACAAATTAAATAAAGAAGGGTGTGCAAAAATAGGTATGGAAAAGAACCCACAATTTGGATTGGAACCTTTATGTTTTAAAATAAAGAATAATAGCTTTAATTAGCAAAAATTGTGTTGGTTCAGTTGAATTGATTTCTGGGGAAGAAGTAGCAATAAATATGTGGAAGAAGAAGATTGTATTGGGGAAGTGAAGAAGGTGAGGAAAAAGAGGTAGATGAGTGAAAGAAGCATCATATTCAATGCTATTCAATGTGGAAGTTGGAAGATGAGCCTTTTTTTAAATCTTGCTTCATTATTTATTGCCTCCATATTTGTAGTTCTCATCCTCCAACAACACAACTTCTTATAAGGTATCTTTAGGATATATATATATATATTCTTGACTCCCTTTCAACATATTCTTGACTTTGTTGGTGTAGGAAAAATGTTGTTGTCATTGTCCAGCGACTGTTATGGATTTATACACACGATTTACTTGAAGATTTTTATACAGGAAAAGCACGCATCAAGTGAAGACTTGTGCGTTACACAATAATTCACTTCCGGTGTGTGAGTAAATGAATATGGCCTAACAAATTCTTGCGATGAGCAGATGGGAGAGGCTAATCTTCTCTCGAGTACTAATTATACAGAACGATACTTCTCCCGACAATAGCTCCTCGTATGCTTAAGTCAACTCTCATCCCTTTCATTCGGTATTATGGGCTCATGATATGGTTTTAAATTAGAGCGTGCGTTGTTACTGCTCGTGCTTCTCTACTTTAGTATTTATAGAGAGAGATTGTGTTTATCTTTACAATTGTCATTTCGCTTTTACAATTATGTGGCTTGTTGTGGACTTGTGGTGCTTCTATAATGGGCTCCATGTTAGGCCCAAGTTTACATTATTTGGGTGAGCTTTGTGTTTATGTCTACTCTATGAGGGTTTCCCACTTTTATTGATTTGAGAGGTTTTAAAACTCTTAATCTAATCATAATAAAGTGTTTTACTTATAAGTTTCCTATAGTAAATTTATTTTTACATATAAAAACTAAAATGGAAGCGGGACAGAAAATCTAATCCCAATCCCTGTCTCCAATTTGGAGTCGGAGATAAAATTTCCTTCGTCCCTTATATTTTCGTGTCGGATAAAATTGTCATCCCTGGCTACATAGAGAAAAGCATTCTTTATTGTGGTGTCCTGTCCACACACTTCACAAAACTTTCAACCAAAATTCCATTCTTATCACTTGTGTAGTTGTGTTTTATACTCTTAGTTTACATATTTGCATGCCAAGTGGTTAACAAAGATATGTTGTGTTGGGGATAAGGTCACAATGATTCCATTCAGTCAAACATTCTTCTTGCCAGTTGACCTTTGACAGCTGTCACATGTCACTACTGAGTCAATAACATTTGGTCAACCAGTGGACCAGTTTTGATGCCATATGCCAAATTGCATTGCATTGCATGCACACCATACAGGACTATATACCTTTCCATTTATAAACAGCCAAAACCTTACCTCATCACTACTCTTATCTATCACTGTTATCATTTCATAATAATTTTATTTATTTATTTATTTAAACTTTTGGTCCAAAATGGATGTCCACTTAATTAGCTGGTGATTACATGTAATGATAAACTATTATCAATTGTAACAAGTATTAGAGTAGATTTTAATCTTATATTAACATGAAATGACCCGCTTGTGTTATCTTACCATGTGGTCTCCAACATGAATACCTATATGTTTAGGTCGTCTCCTCCTGTGGTCTCTAGCTTGTAACGACCTATATACGAGGAGAGTGACGATTCTAAAGATCTCCGATTGTGCTAAAAGAAAAAACGTGAAATCCGCACGAGAGATCATATTGAAGCTAGTAGTAACAAAAGTCGTACATTCTTTAATTATAAGATAAAGTAACTACATATAATAACAGTCTATTATTAAATTTAACTTTATATGTATACAATGACAACACATTAAAAATAAGATATATTTGACTCATATTCCTTATTTTATATCTATATAACACATCTACCCTAGCTTTTCATCCATATATTCCTCCCAAGCTATAGAGCATTGTTCATTACACATAAAACCAACCCAAGAGCAACCCAACCACCCCCTAACTCTCTTCCACTTTCACCATCTCCTTCTTCTTTAGTAACTCCATATATTCTTTGAGTTTCAACTTCATGGCATCATCTTCAACAACAACAAACCCTAGTTCATCTTCAACCTTAAAAATCACAGTCGAAAGCAACCCGCCGGACTCACGATTATCCGAATTGGGCATCAAGTCATGGCCCAAGTGAGTATCGCGCACGAATACTCGATAGAGTATAGAGTACATACACGTCGATAAATTTCTTCTACGTCCACTCAATTCTATAGTTTTGTCTTGTTTTTCTTTGCTCTCGTTTCTCATAATTAATTATAATTTTGTTTACATATTTTGCATGAAATAGATGGGGTTGTCCGCCGGGAAAGTACACGCTCAAATTCGACGCTAAAGAAACATGTTATTTGGTGAGAGGAAAAGTGAAGGTGTACCGGAAAGGCTCGCCGGAGTTTGTGGAGTTCGGCGCCGGAGATCTGGTGACCATACCGGAGGGATTGAGTTGCACTTGGGATGTTTCTGTAGCCATTGACAAGTACTACAATTTCGAGTCTTCATCAATATCATGATCATCTTTAGTAATTTCTAAAAACATTACTAAATAATTTTAGCTTTAATTGATTTGTATTTTGGGATGGTTAATTACTTAATTTATGTTTGTTAGCTTTTTGGGTTGTTGGGTTGTTGTTTCTTTGTAAACATATGGTGGTGCTAAGTTGTAAAGCTTGGAATTGTATTATTTTTAGCATATAAATTGTAGGCTTCTTTTAAAGTTTCAATTAGTCATTGCCAAATTGGAACAAGTCACAATTGGGTTTTAATAAGAAAATGTGGAGTTCGAGATCTTATATGTATGTACAATAAAATGATTCGTTTTAGGAATCACACTCGAGACACACATGAGAAACCTTAAAAAATAAAAATGTTTGTCAAAAGTTATGTAAGTAGTAGGTGGATTAGTTTCAAGAGTCTTGACTTGAGTGAGCATTTTTGTGAAGGTAAATTATACATCTCTTCATTTCAAAATATTAGTTTTTGTGCTTATATAATTTTATTCGGTTCCCGAATTAGGATGGAAAAAATATGATCCCCGAATTCGTATGGAGATGAAAACAATATCGGATATGAAAATGGGTATGAGGATGGTATTTTAAAATTCGTCCTGAACCCGCCTTGTTGTCATTCCTGAGTATAATAGACTATATTCAATCGATCACATATGCAGAAAAAATATCTAGCATTTCATAAGCTAGTATAACATAATAGAATCAATCAATATTATCGATAAAACAAGTATACACAATATGCATTTTACGATGACAAAAAAATAATTCACTTGTCATCTCTCATCCTTAAAGGATGTCAAAATCCCACATGAGGCTTTGAGACCTTGGAGGAATCAACTCTTTATAGGAGCTCTACATGAGCTTGTTTCGTTTAAGACATCATTTTATGTATTTAACCGAACAATCTATTATATTCTTTCTTTATATTTTGTTTATGTGTCACCTATTCTAAAAAGTTACTAGTTTAATTACTAAACAAGCATGCATGCAGTATTATTTAGCTTTTGCATATAATTTTAATTAACAATGACTGGTCAGCATATATAGAAGAATTTTGTTTTGTCAAAAGATTTAGATAAAATCACAGAAGAAAGTTGTTTGTCTGAAAAGAGGGCTCCTTTATTGTTGCTTTCTAGCTAACCAAGCACATGAATTGCACCTTAAGCATCTTTTATAAGCTTTTTGACATATGCCTCAATCAATAAGCAACACAAATATATTTTTCAAAGCTACTCAATATATATTTCTTTCTTCTACATCTTTGCTTTTGTTTGTTGTTATCCAAACCCTAATTTGGAAAAAAAAAAAAAAAAAAGGAAAAGGAACTAATTAACTCCACAATGCAATGTGTAAAGAAAGAACATTATAAATGTGAAAATAAGCTAAGAACATATATTAAAAAATGTGACCACTAAGTTGTGTCTTTGTTGACAACACAGACTAGAACGTAGTAGAAAGAGTTAATTCGATATCTACTTTCCACTCTTATTGTGACTTAGCTCGATTATGGAGTGCATGCATTGTGCATCAAGTTTTGAAGATTTCATGTTGTTGCAGGTCAGTAGACAAGCAAACGATGTGGAGCGGACTTTATATATGGCCGAGTTCTGTTATTCTTACTCATCGGATTGTAGTTTTTTTATCTGCCCCTCTTGTGAGTGTTCTACCTTTATCTTTTTTTTTATAATAATAACTTTATTATGAACTCAAACGTTATATTTGATCTTCTTGAAGCTCTTGAATATAATACTTTTCAGATAAAAGAAATGAAGATAAAAGAATGCAATGGATGGTCCAAATTGAAAGATAGTACTAGTGTATAATAAGAAAATGAATTAAAAGTTTTATTAGTGAGGTGGTTGATGGATAATGTTTGAGAGAGGAGAGGAATATACCTTGACTGAAGTTTACAAAAGTGTGAAGAGTTCTTATCATGTTTTTGTCATTCTATGTCTTCTTTGGTACTCTTTTCCTTGTCCTTTTGACTCCTTTCTTGTTTCATCATTTCATGCATGCTTTGCTGTATTCACACTATGTTTATGCTTTATCCATGCATCTTCAAGTTTATATATATATATATGTATAAAGAATGCAACACATTTTAATATAAAACCATATATATTTTACTCACTTTACCCACATAATGCAAGTACAGTGGTTATGTGCATTGTGCAATGATTTTGGCATTTTTGTCCAACTTCTTATATACTTAAAGTCCAACACTGACCCAAGGGTAGTAACGCAGTTGACAACATATATAGACTGCGTGAGTGAGAAGAATGATTGCGTTCGATCCCCGCTCAACACATTCTTAAAAAAAAATTTAACTGTGAACAAACTTTGAATGAAAATTTGTCTTGTGTGACAAAATGGATTAAAGGTGTAAATCGCAAGTGTACGGATCCGCTCAAAAACCTTATAGTATAAACTGAGAAAAAAGTTTTACTTACAGTGAAAACTCAACATTATAATTTTCAACAGTAGTGTGAGTCTTGATCCAATTCTTTTAATGAGACAAAGACCACTAGGACATCTTCAAATAAGTTTTCACATCATAAAAAGAGCATGTATACAAGGACGGCTGTTACAACGTTTTGGACTTTTAGCTGCAGATAATAACTACGGTTAGAAACTGCAGTAAGGAATTGTTTTGGACTTTCAGCCGCAGTTATTAACTACGATTATAAACTGCAATAATAAATTGTTTTGGACTTTTAACCACACTTATTAACTACGGTTATTAACTGCAATCATGGATTGTTTTGGACTTTTACCTGCAGTTATTAGCTGCGACTATGAACTGCAATAGAATTAAAAAACTGAACAAGTCATTTTTCTAAGGCTCTCCATATTTCAATTTTGTCATCTCTTCTTCTATGCAACTAAAAGCATGAAGTTCCGCTAAAAGGAACAAATCATTTTCTTCATCTAGAAATTATAGTTCAAATCACATGTCTCTTATTGGGCTTATATATGTGATTTTTTCTACATCGGGCTTAGATATGTAGTTAATTTTTGGTGGGCTCTAATTGGACTTTTTGAAATGTTAAAAATTGTTAATTTGTTTATATTTGGTCAGTATATAAATAAACTTAAAATCAATTGATTTTTAACCGACTTGATGTGTGGTTTAATTGTAGTCTTTAATCAATTACGGTTCATAAATATCAAAAATTGCATATGACGGTTCAGTTCTTAAACATGCATAGTATATAAAAACAAAGTTTTTGCTATTTTTATTATGTCATAGTGAATCAAATATTGTACACATGTCAAAATTTTACTCTCTTTGTTTATTAACAAGTATATGCATATTTTACTCTTAAGTTTAACAAATGATTTATAACCGCTACCGACAGATTAATTTCGGTTAACTGATCAAGTTTATTTTCATTTGTTACGATTTAAAAAATTTAAGGATCTAAGTTTTGTTTTTGGCATAAGGCCCCTAAAATCCTTAAAACGGCTCTGCAAGTATACCATTAAATGAAATTTAGGTTGCGTGTCCTGGATAAGTTTTTGTCTAAAAGACATTGGAAAATGGGTGCTATACCATCAAATAATTTGAAGCTACAAGTTTATGGAGGGTTGGAGTGTAGCGCGGAGAAAACAAAGAACAAAAAAGAACGTGAAAAATGTTATCAGAGATGTCCAAAATAATCCTAAAGTCCCAAATATGTCAAGGACGCGAAAGAAGTTGGAGTTGAAAGATATTAGACTTTGACACTAGCATCGACTCTACCTGTGGTTGTGAAAATAACGCTCACATTTGATCTCAACATGTTTCATTATCGTTGGCATCATAACAACTTAACCATTGGTAAATGAACCATTACCATAGCTAAGTCCCATTAATAAATTTCAACATCTTGGCGAGTCTGAGTCATGGGAATAGCCCGTCCCTAAGTCATTCTATGTTATTCTCATGTTTTGTTGACTTAATATAACCCGTTTTTAGTCATAAGTATAAGTTTTTTCTTGTGGACTTCATCGTGAGCACTTTAAGGTTCATAACTAGTTTGATTTTCTCTTAGTGAACTTGACTTGATTTGAGTTTTAAGCTTGATCAATGTCAAGTCTACTAGGTGACATGTGTACTGGCTATTTATAGTCCCTCACATCAAGTGATTTTTATTTATCTATGTTACTTAAGCGTATTTTTTTTATTGATGTATTTAATTTTCTTTACAATTTGTTAGGACTTAAGAGAAACAAATGGTTGCTTGACTAAGAGGACAATCATAAGGTTCATCAAGATAGATTGTAAAAATTAAAGGATGGTTGTAATAAGAACCATGTGGAGTTCATTGTAAATGTCTTGAGGAGGCTCATTGGAGGGAAATTCATTATAAGTAACTTGCGGTACTTTTGAGACACTATTCTCACAAAAAAATGTTGAAAGATTTTATTTGTATTTTTTATAAAGTCGTTGAAGGAAAGTTCGTGCGATTTTTTTTAACCTAACTTGTTGCAAATATTTTAAAAAGTTGTTAAAACTTTCGTACTTTATGTCTTAAGAGTATAATGCTTCACTTTAATTGGTCAATCGTGGGAGTGATTTGTTTTAGTTGAGGATAATTAGGCTTCAATGCTTCATATTATTTTTGTGGAGGATTGTGCTCCAATGTTTCATTTAAGAAAGACTTGGTTATATTCAAGGACGGGTACAAAACTTTTAGTTAGTGGGGGCGAAATAATTTATTATATACAAAATAATTATACACGGGGCAATAATAAGATTTTAAAAACATTTTAGTGGGGATAAATATTAAAATTTAGTGGGATGTATATGAAAATATATAAAACTTAATGGAGTGTTTTTTGAAAAGAAAATTTCCACTGGGGGCAATGGCCCCCATTTCTTTGGTTGTGGATCCGTCTCGAGTTATATATGATTGATTTTAATGACTAGCTAGGCTACAATTTATACGTTGAAGAGGATTAGACTATAGGGTTTAGTTACAGACTTAGAACTAGGGTTTCGTTTTGCAGGGGGGGGGGTTGATTCGTGGACACACGACTATAGATGAGTGAAGACAATAAAATCTTATCGGTCCATTAAATAAGTATATTTTCATGAACGAACACAAACTAACAAGGGTTAAAAAAGATTTGTCTTTATAATTGAATTGACATTTGTAGATCATAATTATAATTTTGTCTTGTTTGAGCTTTTGTAAATAATTTTTCTATTAGTTAAACGCATTCAACCGTCTGTATGATTTTCAAGTGTCACATTAGTATTCGTTGACATGTCGTTACGCCACCTCAAATATAAAGTCCACGTGTGCATGCCACACCAACACACCGTCTCATTTTTTCTTTATTTACAACTAAAACGACATTAGTTTGGTTGTTTGTAATGTAAAATATAATGAAACACAACGTTTTATCTGATGCGACATGTACACGTCAACTATATTTGATGTGGCGTGATGACGCGACCCCTAAAAAATCAACTATAATCAATGGAGTGAGTTTATTTATAAAAATAATAGCATACGAGCTTAAATAAAACAAAACCCTAATTAAGAGCTAAACCGAAAAATCATTTTAGTTTATGGAAAGTAAAAACATTTAACCCAACTAATAATATTAAATTAATAAAAAACCAAAATATGAAAGACATAATTCCCCAAACTTGAGTCGACGCCTCCTCCGCCTCGCCCTTCTCTAAAACCTGTCTGCCGCTGATTAATCGCCGCCACCGCCACCGCTCCTTTTCGCCGCCGGAGAAGGTACGCTTCTACTCCGACCATTCGTCATCTTCTTCTTTTGCTAGGGTTACATGTCACTGGCAATCTAATGTATTACTCTTCTAGGTTATCTTCGGACTCAGAAAATGCTCTCTTCAAAAGGCGAAGAAGCTCTGGCGTCGGAGGAAGAACAATCAAGCAGCAGCAAGAACAACAATGCTTCTAAATACTTCGATATTTATGGGCCACAAGTACTCTCTCTGATACTTTTTTTTTTTGTTTATTGGTCAAAATTGTTAGGTTTTGTTTGTCTACTAGTAATTGGCATGAAAGCTAACAGTTTGTTTGTGATTTGGGTATAGATGAATTGAAATATGAATGGAATGGTCACATTATATGAGGTCTTGAGTAATGATCAATGTATATTTGGCCAAGAACACTTTCAATGAAATTAACCTTTATTTACTGGCACAAGTTTGTTTATGCAGCTCATATTTATTCTCAACTTGAGGTTTTAGTCCTCAGGAGAATAGAGTCCTGAACCCTTAGACCCTGTTTCGTTTTTTAATAAGCCAACTTTCTAATGTGTAGTTCAGGGATGCCTTTCCATGCATTTAATTGCATTTGCTTTCTTGTGGCTCTGCAAAAGTAGTTTTCCTATGATCATGTGAAAGTTAATTATTGGTGGACTCGTTAGTTTTTACTTTTTAGTATCGTATTATTTGAATCATGTAGTTGACTGTTCTTTGTTTCGGCTGCAAGTGAGGGAAGTGGGTGTTACGCCAAATATAATTGAAAACTTGGGCAATGCCGTATGCTGAATTTCACTATAATGAGGAGTTGCATTATTGATATTAGTCTAAGCAAGGTCTAGAAAATTGTAATGCTGAAATTCCTCAGTATTTGCTAAAAAAATCCGAGAACGCAGTACATCTTGAGCCATTTGTTGGTAAAACCAATCTGATGCATCTTTTTGCCTTTTCACATTATTCCTTGAGCCATAACAAGTGCTAGTTTTCTAACAACAAATAATGAAAGAATTGTACCTGTATACTTGATAAATTTAAGTTATTTAGTGGGTATTGTGGCATTGCTGGGGATGTGATTAACACATGATCTGATATGACTTTTCAGGCGAAAGCCGATGTTGTCTTCAACATGCCTCAAAGTAACTCAACTTTGAATCTACAAGTAGGTTTTAATGGCATGCAAACATTCTAGGATCTTCGCCAGCTATTGTAAATAGCATTAACTTTCTGAATTTTGTGTTTTGATAACAGGACATTCAAGGCCTTGTTTCTTGGGTGCTTGCAGATGGATTTATGCCTTCATGGGTTTTTGTAAAAGTAAAGATCGTTCTTCTCTTCACTTCCTATTTATTGCCTTTTGGCAGATGTACATGCATTATCGCATATATGTTTGTGCTATGTTTCTGATGAAAAATGTTCTATTTGAAAATAAATTGAGAAGCAAATGGGGGCATTCGGGATGAATTAAGTTTTTTGGTTTTATTTGTATAGAGGTACTGAACTATCATTCTAATGGTTTGCAGAACAAGCCCTTGATTCCAAAAGTGGTAATGGTTTATGCCCCAGGTCTAGATGCGTCTTTGTACTTATCACAGTCGAAGTTGCTTAAAAGTTTTAAAGAATTCTGTAGCAATCCAAGGCCAGTTTTAGCTCTTAGGTTGGCAGAAGACTCTTTCACCCATATCTCTGGTTTTGTTTCCTTGCAACATGTTTTTATTATCATTTTTTATTTTCTTCTATGCTAGTTGTGTATCAGATGGAATGCAAACCATAGACGCACTCCTAACAAGCAAGACAAAGAGGAAGAGAACTTCTAACGACTCAGGTTCAAGGGAACAGGTCCAGACGTCTGAACAAGGTTGGCTGTTCGCCACTCAAGTTTCTTGCTTCTTCTCTTTTCCATCTTGTTGTAGGTAAAAAGAAAATCGAGTAAAGGTTTAAAAACAGGGATCACCTATCTGCACAAACTTAATCTCTAGAAATCATTAAATCCAATGTATAGGCTGTCCAAGAACTCTAAAGAAGAGAAAGAAATGCAGAGTTTTCTTCACTGAAGTTAAGGCAGCTATTGGCTATTCTATGAGCAGTACTCTGATTGTGACATTCTTCTAGAATCTATATTCATTGCAAAATCATGATACAGTTAATAATGTTTTAGAAAGATAGGTGCTTGAGTTTCTGGTGTGTGTGAAATGAAATCAGATGATATTTCATATCAATATGACAATATGCACATCCTAGATTCAATTTACTTATTGCTATCACATAGTTGCTCTTCAATAGAATAAGTTTATTCTGCCTAATCAAAGTCGATCTATCAGTTATTTAGTTGTTAATATGCAGTTTTGTCTCACACTATTGCAGAATTTCTCTGTGTTATTAAATTTTAGGGATAATCACTGAAAACAGCCCTGTAATTGACACCTTTTGCAATGAACTATCCTAAACTTTTTTTCGTAATTTCTTACTACCCTGTATTATTTTTTTTATTCGGTTTGCATTCCAT
>JAYMTH010002534.1:0-12417 GCA_036897465.1 Pelargonium australe
CAGTGTGGAATCTGTTATCCAATGGCACTTCCAAGGTATCGATTCCACATTTACAAGGAACAGGGTGTACTGAACGCTGTCCTGGAGCAACCCAACGACGAGGCTCAAATGCACTGTCTTGTATATACCCCTGTCAAATTATAAAAGGAAGCGTTTAATGTATGAACTCAATATGATAATTTTTAAGGAAAGATAAAAATGAAAGAATAATTTTATTGGAGCATATGAGAGCAAATGTGAATATAGAGTTTCATTCGATCCATTTTGTGGTGTTTTCAATTTGTTCTTGTGGAAGGTAACGAGTATAATAATGGGAGTGAGGTACTCCTACTTCAAACATAATGAATGTGAATGACTCATTCCCATTTTTAACCCTTGCTTCAAATTTAAAAATTCAAATCCAAAATCCTACGAATGTATCACTCATATTTCAAAACAAGCTCCAAAAGACCAGCCTAGTGCCAAATATTGAAAGGAAGGACATCTGAGTTTGCAATCCCACACTCACCTACACACTACTTACCTACTCAATTCTCTCGTAAATAGCATCAGACGTCATGAGATTTTGAGATATTCCGTCAAAATGATTAATTGAAGTTGCGATTTTACAAAGTTCCCTTTCAACAACGAATTATTATTTTATTTTAGCAGTTGATAAGTACAAGGTGAGATTAAGGGAAGGCAGATTTTTAGATCAATGGATGGTCTACTCAAAATGAATAAATTGCAAAACTATGGACATACGTACGAGTATCCAATTTAAGATGATTAAACCATCCATAGTACATATACTCTCGAATACCTGCAATTTGCGATCTATTCCCAGTTTGTATAGGGTAGAGTTACAAACAGCCCATGAGCGCCGAGCAGATAGTTGTCCTTCATGTTTCTTGGGATATTTAAGGAACAGGTGGGAGCTCACAGCATACTTGAGAACTGAATCTCCAAGCAACTCCAGACGTTCCATAGAAAAACTTTCACAACATCTAAGTGTTGTAAGTGCTTCCAGAATCTGATCATACAAATAACAACAGTACTTCATGATAAATTCATTAGGCTAAGAAACAGCAAGAAAATATTTTAAGCGAATATCAAGACATACCAATGAGCTAGAGATCTGAAAGTAGCTCAAACTACAATTGATTTCCCCCCTAAGCTGACTGGCCAACATTAAGGTTTCCAGACGGTGCATCAATGATGGCAGCAGATAAAGTGATTTTAAAACATGTATGGGTAAATCAATTCTGACTAAAAGCTCAGGTGGCATGTGCACATGCATTTGTGGCTTTTGAGGAGCACCTGTTCATTTAATGAAAATATCAGAAACATAGTTAGGTGTTATAAAAAACAAAAGATCATTGACACGTTTGTTTGTAACAGTAAACAGTAAGTTCAACGCAATGATCTTTTGTTTTATTCAGATAAAAACTTAAAGAGGATAACAAAGATGCTTCTCATAATCTCAAGTTTTATTCTTTTTAGATGTGTTTGTCAATTGCAAAAATGCAAATATTATACCAGCTATGTTTAAAGCAAACATTATGCATGCCATGCCAAATTACAGACCTTCATCTTCAGTGAATTTCACAAGAAGATTATGTGCGTTGTGACTCTGCTTCAATCGCAACAAAGGCTGTTCTGGATACTTCAGCGCTATTCCGTACCTGACCAAGGTTTCAGTTGTTAATGAAAAAATACAACAAAAGCCCAGTGTAAAAATCAAATTGTATAAATGACATAACTTAATACTACAAACTACCCACTTTTCAATGAAGTAACCAGCGAAGGTAGTTTGCGTTGATGGTTTAGCATCATTGCTTCCATCAAAAAGACTCTCGGCGGACTTATCACTAGTCACTTCAACAATAGAGTAAATTTTTCCAGTGTGAATGGCCACTACTACCATATCTGTGAGACTGCTTAAATCCACTAAATTATTATTGGCCAGGTGAATCATATTTGAACTCTCACATACCATCTCGGCAGAACTAGTTGTACAAGGTGACCTGTTACCTCTTTCACCATCAAAGTTATTGCCCAGTGAAGAGTTTTCCTTCAAAAATTCTACTACAGAAGCACAAGAATTGATTCCCGTCCAATTTATTCCCCAAGATTCATGATTTGAACTGTTCGACATCTCAAGCGGTAGAAGCAAGAACAAATTTGACTGGCTCCAAAATGACTGCATATCAGTATTCAGTAAAAATTCTCTTGGCTCTCCAGATGATTTGGATCCATTAAATAATTTCCCAAATACACCATTAAAAACAAATTCCTGAAAGCATTTGGCCTTAAGCATCTGGTCACAGAATAAAGATAGCAATGACATCAGCAGAAGCACTTCCCAAAGTGTACCAACTATTGAATTAACAAGTTCGCGGTCATACCTGTTTGGCATCTAAATGCACTTGCCCACATGGAGTAATGGTGGACTTAACAAACTTTGAAACCAAGTAAAGTTCCATTTCAATGTTTCCCACATCATCATCAAGCTTTGATTCAATAAGAAGAAGAAATCCCGAAAAAAACTCATCAGCAATGTTACAGACGAATTCAAACTTATAGGCATGAAAGACTGTGTCCTCCATTTTGTCACCCCATGTTCCAGATAATGCGTGAATGGAAGTCATCCCGTGTAATTCCTTCCTTTTTGTAGTTCCTTCAAATACCCAACAAAAAATTGCAACACATTTGATGGGATTAGCAGACAATGAGTACAAATCAGACTACAAGATGCAATAACTACAACACCACTAACCACCCTATGTCATTTCTGACAGATAAGTTCAAAAACATGTAAACATCAAAAAAATTAAACCCATATATATTGATTTCTTCCACATTCAAATACCAATACATTTACTTTCTGGATATAATGCAAAAGGATCAAACCATCATTTTCCTTTGTTTTTCACTAGGCTCCCAAAGATGTAAACCATATAGAGATATTTCATGCATTTAAAAGATGCCAAACAATAACGAATCACCAGTCCTAAAAAAATAGGTTAATGTGTAAACACACCTGCACCCTGAGTGGTTTCTTTGCTCTTCACTGTAATATCATTTTCGGCGGGTGCTTCAACAAAAGGAAGAAGATGGCCGTCAAGAGCCCCCATTTGATGTAGCTTCTTACATGCTTCCATGCATACAAGCTGCTTTGACATGTGAGAATTTCTACACATAGGACCAACAATTGTTTGAAAAGCCGCATTAGGAGGTAATGTCAGTTTGTATTGATAAGATCCACTCACTGATGATAGGTCATAAAATATAGGCTTTGGAGTGTAGTACCTAGTGAGTTGTATTAGAAGATTATCAAGATTAAGATCACAATAAATTGAAAAAGGTTGGATATAATGATAAAGAACTATGAGAACATATTACTAACATTATAATTGACAAGGAAAATGATTGCTTACTTGTCACCAGGAAGTTTATCACAATAACGATTTATGAGACTGACACTTGAATCTGGAGTAACCGATGCTCCTGTTGAACCCACAATATATATATTTGTTTCCTCAAAAGTACATTCTTTTAAAATGCACGCATCAGGGTCTCTAAAGATAGCTGTATCTGTCATTGATCGCTCACTCTTGATGATATTAAATAGTTGATCCAATTGTTTGGTGTTTCCCCTGCAAGTGTATATAAAGTTCATAAATTGCACTGCAGCCATGTACACTTCATTGATCATCAAGGCTCCGTTTGTTTCAGAAAAGATTATTTCCGAGGGAAAAAAAGGAGAATATAAACAACTATATTTTTTGTTTCCATGGGAAAAAAAAAAAGAGAAGATGAACTTCACATAAATAACTCGTTATAATAAAGATTACGAGGCCCTTGTCCCCCCTTTTCGGTGATATCGAAAGAAAATAATGCAAAAAAAATCAAGCTAACTGGAATAAATCCCCACTCACACACAGTACTACTCTCCAACCCAAGCGGAATCAGTAACCTCTAAATCAGTCATCGTATCTTAAATATAAAGCATCAATGCTATACCACTTGATATAGACATTGAAAGAGGGCTAATAAATGAGGATCTAGTACTATAGAGGAGAGAGAAGCGGGTACTCTGAAACCAGAACTGCCAAACTAATTACGATCCACCTGGCCTTATATTTTAAGGTGCAGCGAGTTGAAACAGTTGTTCCACCAGTCTTTGGCGTGAAATTTTAGGGTTGTGGTCAAAATCTGCACTGGTCTGAGGCAGAAGAGGATGCCGGATTAGAGAGGGAAAAGGAGGCCACACCCGGTCAGAGGAGAATGTCTGACCATAGACAAAAGGAGGACAACAGCGGGTCAAAGGGAAGAGGAGAATAAAATGATGCATTGTGTGTGTGTGTGTTAGAGAGAGAAATCAGAGAAGGAAAGAAGACCACCAAAGAAAATGAATTACTCTTTTCAGAATAGGAAATATAATCACTTTTCACCAAATATTGTGTGGTTTTCCAATGACCAATTCGTGGTTTTCTGTTGACTTGTTATTAACTTACCAAACATCAATTTAAGGGAAACATATTAAAACTATTCCAGTGTCGTTGAATTTATAAAATAACTAATAAGGCAAAAGCATTGTGTAAATCAAATAACAAAGAGAACACTGTACCTCTCAAGCATCGTGACAAATTGGGAGTCAGTTTGTCGTGCTCGTCCACGAGACTGAACATAACTTCGAACCGTCTTAGGAAGGTCAAAGCGTATCACACAAGAGCAGTTTGGCACATGAATGCCCTCTTCCACAACATCAGTTGCAAATAATAGGTTGACCTAAATAAAACAGCTGACTCATGAATACAAGGTTTTCCAGTGCCAATAGTTCTTGAAAGTCAGTATCTCTGAAAAGATCAAATACCTTCCCAGCACGAAATGACTCCAAGATCTCTTTTTGCATTTTTGGTGCCAATCCATCCGCTGAAGAGTTGCTTCCGGTCAGATAAGAAACCGATAAATGAGATAAATATGTTACTTTCTTCACAAATCTTTCGATCACTTTTGCCGTAATAATTTTCTCAACAAATACTAGGCATAGTACCGGCCCAGCTCCACTGCAACACAAGTATAATTTAGAATAAATGTTTATTCGATCTTTTTTCTTAATTGAGCAGTTAAGTAGATAATTACCCAAATGATTGGAACAGCTGAAGAAGCCCAAGTAGTTTTGGAGATACGTAGCCCAGATCTGCGGCCTTCAAATAATCAAACCCAGCATCCAAAACTCCTTCTCCTGAGGGGACAGAGTATCATCAGTTATTTGCAACCAAAACATGCATAAAAGATGTTCAGTTTTAATGAGCACTTATAAAAAGAACCTTACGGGGATAACAATGAAAGCTACAGCACAAAAAATTGAGCTTAGAGGGGAAAAAAAGGTATTTTCAAACCAAAGTTTGAGGGTATATTCCTGATAGTTTTGCAGAAGAAAAAACTCTCCAAAAACATATACACTATCAAGGGTGAAGAAGAGATAGCTTACGTGAAAATTCATGTTAGCAAAACACAATCAATATGATGATACATCAATAGTCAGCTTCCACCTTTTTCTTTTCTTTTATTTGTAAAACATGACTCCAACCCAAAAGTTGACTTAAGTCGGGAGGTATTCAAAAAAGAAAAAAGAAAAAAAAAACTAGACAATTTTCATGTTCTGGTACTGAGTAAGGCAGGGGAGAAAAATTAAGCAATCATACCAAGTGGCAGAAATTCTTGCAATATAAGCAATACTTCATTGAGATAATATAAATACTGCGAAGAACTTTCTCTGTAAAATCCGCACTCTTCGTTGGCATTAGGCGCATTCTCTAGACAGACTTTAACAGCCTGCAGAAGGACCATACAGAAGGCAACCATTGAGGGAAAAGACAAAGCCAATCAAACTAGATAATAACTCAATGACCTCAAATGAACTAATCTTGATTTAGATTTCGGAATCACCATTATAAAATAGATAGCGCTCGTAACTCAATCTTTCTCTCTCAGAAGGCAGGATCAAAATTACTATTTTCAAGACTCGTTAATTAGCCTTATTTAACATTAAATTGTTGGCCAGTCTGAAGTATAAGTCAACAACACCCCTTGCTAAGGCTAATCTCTGATTAACACTAGCACTACTGTTACCCATAAGGTGTCATTCGTTGTGCATTTTTTATGTATTGACTTCTTGATCAGATTCCCTCCATCCCATAATAACTGTCTAAATTTTAGTATTGGGATATTCAAAAGTTAGTCCACGATCAAAAGTTAAAAGTATAATTATTAAAAGATAACATGTGACAACAATCAACACTTCGGCATGTTTGGGAGGTTAAAGGGGATTTTTTTTACTGAGTATTTAGAGAATAATGCATTGCCTCTATATTAGCAGCTTTGTAGTTCAAAAAAATATGTTACATTGTTACGAGTCAGAGGAAGTATGTACTTTGGACTCAAAAGTTATGTTTGGTGGCTTAAAGAAAATACGAGAAGTTAGAAGTAAATTGTGTGAAACTACTAAATTTAACTCTTAAAGTATTGAAAATGCATGTCGAAAGAAGATAAGACTTTCCTGTTTCACCTGAATGCTCTTTTCCAATGAAACTTACCTCATAAGCACATATGATTCCGAGATCATCGAGGCAACACAATATCTTCGCGTGGTCATTTGACAGCCGCTTTCGCACTGCCTTAGCTTTATCGTCCATGTCCTTATAAAGATTTTGTAGTGATCCTTGCAATTCTGACAATGAAGCATCAAACTGTCCATACATAACTTTTTTTAGTACTCCTACAAGCTCATTACACAGAAGAAAAAAAAACAAATATAGCATATTGCATATATACATATAAAATTATAGATGCAGGAATACCTTGGACCATACAGATTCCAGTTTTGCTTTCAAATTCATATTCGGTAATACTTGAGCCTTATCATAAAATTTACAAGTTTGTTTTGCAGAGGGAACATATTTGTCCATCTCTCTCTTATCCTCAATGGTATAAATCTGCAGTAGCAATTCAAAAGAAACTAAAACATCATATCAGCATAATTCCCATTATTACCATTTGCAGCAAGGATACAAATTTTAAAAATATTGATACCTGGGAGTCCAAGATGCTTTCCAGATCTGACATTTGATTATTACAATCCATGCTAGATGAGACACCTTATGAAGAAAGTTAACATTAAGAGCATGCATATAAGAAGTTATAAAACAGAACTAATAGGATCTGCCCAAGTCATAAGAGGAGTTGAACAAGAAACCTCTTAATTTAGGATGACATTTTTCAAAATATAAACTAAAGTACAACATGGTGCCAAAAGCTTAGTAGGAAGAAGAAGAAAAAGAGAGAGAGAGAGAGAGAGAGGAGGATTTTTAGTTCCAAGTTCATAAACAAGTTGTAACCAATTAAAAGTAAGCTTTTCAACTTCCACTTTGGCCTCTCAAGAGCGAGAAGTTTGGTAAAGTTCACCATATTTTAGAACATGTACAAACTAAGCAGATAAAAGCATATATAAGGCACACAAGAGGATCAAATATCTTACCTTTTCTAATAACAGGTGATGCTGTCATTCCAAAAATCTTTGGCTTGTTATTTGTTCTACAATAGAATTCCTTCACCCAAAAAAAAAAAAAGAGAGAGAGATTTGTTTAAGTTGTAAAGCATCCAAATAAGAGTAAATCGACTGAACTAAAGAAAACAGAATATTTCAGCAGAATAAATAATCACCTTCATTATCTTCGCATAGGGGTGATTACCAGTGGTACGATGGCATTCATCAAGTACCAGCAAGCATACCATTTCTAGGCTGATAAATGCCTTTCTTAAGGCATCCAGGAAAATCTGTGGCGTCATGACCATAACCTAGAAGAGAAGGAAGGAAGTCATAAATTTAGCAATCTAGACACAACTGAGATTGCATTTGTAATCAGAAAAGCTATCACCAAGAATGACAACTAGAAAGTCTCTAAATAATGAACATCCTAACGTGCAAGAAAAATCAAAACAATTAACTTCAACAAAATAATCATGCAATGTCAAAAGACTATATGTTCTGCGGCAAACTGCAACAAATTGGCTCTTTTATTAGTAATAGGTAATTTCATATATTTAGGATTTGTGTACGTTAGTAGTTTTCTAATTTTTCGAGTCATTCTTTTTGTATAAGTATGTGGTTATTCATTCAGTAAATATACAATTCAATTCTTCTACTTCTACCAGCTCCTAAGAAAAAATGTTTGAATTAATCATTATGAAAGCCACAAGTGACAAGATATTGAATAAAGGTCATATTTTTTATTACAAATTATTCAGCAGCAGTTTAGAATCATGTTTTGGTTCTCATCATGATCTTCGTGTTACTATTGGGTCACCAACCTAAAACAATAACTTGTAACTAAAAGCTAGTTGAGCCAAGAGTAGAGGAACAAAAAAGAACACTTAACAATCAAGAAATCCCAAGTTGACAGAAAAAAAGAGAGACATTTGTAGACCCCAAGTGCACAAACTCGCAAGGCATAAGAAATCAATATGAACAGAGGAAGAACCCGAGTAACATTGCAACAATAATTGAATAACTGTATGAATTTTTTATGAAGAGAGCAAATGAACATACATCATGCTCTTTGATTTCCTTCTCCCAGCAGTTCAAAGTCCACTCATCAACCCCCTTGGCTCCATAGTAGGACCCTACTTCCAGTTTGGTGTAAGATTTAATTACTTCAAATTGCTGCAAACAAAAGAACAGAAATTACTAAATAAACAGTTGTTTTGTATTCATCAAGAGAGAGAGAGAGAGAGAGAGAGAGAGAGAGAGAGAGAGAGAGAGAGAGAGAAATGCCTGATTAACAAGATGAACTGTTGGAGCCAAGAAAATAAACAATTTGTTGGGGGAAGGAGAGATGGATTGAGCCATATGCTGGATGAGCATTACAGCAATGATGGTCTTGCCAGAACCAGTCTCTAACACAGCAATGGTGTTCCTCCTCTTTGCAACCTCAAAAACCTTCAATTGATAGCTACACAACACACAATGTAGGCATGCATAAGACAAATTGGCCTCCAATAACAAAAGTAGAAAGAAAAGAGAAGAAAAAGAAACCTCCTGGGGTTGAAGGGAGTGGGTGATTCCGGGAGAGAGTGATCGGCCATGGATGGAGAGGAGCTGATCATGTCGTCGAAGCTCCGTTTCTTGCATTGGGAATGCATCTTATTCATTGTACTAAAACTGGGTTTACAGACACGCGAGAGAGAGAGAGAGAGAGCCAAAACGCAAAAAATGTGAACCCTACCCTAACGGAGAATCAAATGAACATAACAAGAAGATGATCAACTTCTTGAATATGCAAGGGTTTTATATTTATTTAAAAAGAAAAAGGAAAAACAGAGCTGAGTAGTGAGGGAGGGAGTGACGCAATTAAGACATATTTATAGGACTGGTTGTTTCTTGTTTTGAACTCAACTCAACTGAACGGAACGGGTTTATGTTGTGGGTTCTAGAAACTGAGGAAGCAGTACTCTGTACACGCCGTGTGTTTGGTCTGGCAGTACTTGATTCTATTCTATTTGACATCGCCTCCTGTATTCTTAACCTTTATTGGCTATTTGACTGAGACTCTCGGCTAATTAATTCATGCTAATAAAATGATTACATATCATCAATTAACACTTATATCCGCCTTAGTGAATTTGTGACCGCCGAGCGCCTGCCCGAATTGATTTATCTTTGTATCTTGACTTAGACTCTTATAGATCATGGCTGAAATTATGAACAATCTTTTTTTTATTATTATTAGTTGAGCAACACAATAAAAAGTAACACCTCCCAACCCGACTCAAAAAGCGTTTTTACAGTAAGGATTCTTTCAAATTTGTCCAATCCACGAGATAAAAGTTGGTCCTTGTCGGCTCTGGTACTACAATTGGCTGTTTAGTTTACCAATAATTACAAATCTTGTTCAGCATGCAAGTGCAACACAAAAGTTCACTACAATAAGCTGGTTATGACGCAATAAGATTTGGTAAGAACATGAAGGTAGAGATAGGTTGTGGAATCACATTTGGTGAATTATGCTATCATGTAATTCAATTCTATCAATTACATCTCACAATTTCAATTTCAAGAAACGTTACTTGCCAAAGAAAAAGAAGAGCTAAGGTACAAAATTAAACCCAAAAAAAATAAGAAATAGAAAGTGGCCAATGAGATTTGGCTGGTGTAGGGTTTCTGAGACCTACCAAAATATGATACTGCTGCTGCTGCTGCTGCTGGGCCAATGATACACTTCTGCTTCCTTCTTTTCTATTCACCTTCCCTCTCTAACTCTTTTTTTTTTTCTTTTTCGAGACCCGGTTCCCATATACACATACAAGAATGTTACGACGACTAGATGGATTTTGCTGCAACAAAAACTCTTATACCCTCCTCCTCACTGTCACATCCCTTGCTCAGTATATCACAACTCGGAGCAGCCCTGGCTGTGGCTCAGTGTAGTCGAGGGCCTCTTCTTCGAGCAGATATCGCTGTACAGCAACGGGAAGTCTAGCAATTGTGCGGGAACCCCTGGTGTGGTGGCCTGTTCCTACACATATATAAACCTGCAGACGCTGGTCTGCTGCCCTAGCGGTGCTCCTCAGCACGCTCAATTCATGCTTCAGCACCTGAATTGCTTCATTTACATGCAGCCCATGCAGGTCTATCATCCGCTCTTGTCCTCTCCCGTTGCCCTGCATCTCTGGACCAACTGGGTTCCTGAACACAAGATAAAAATAGCAAAGTCGTGTTCAAATTAGCTTGTATCGTCCAATTTACATTTACCAATTAAAACCCATGTGAACACTAATTTTTGCAACTCAGGCTTTCCTTCATATTTTCCAAGATCAACCACAACAGGCATAATATAGTCATTCTATGCTAATATGCATAGGGGCCATAATCATATATGCAAAAAGTGCCTCCTCACCAATCACCTAAACCATTTCTTCTAATTTCTATAAGATTAACACTTATGTTAGAAGAAAAATAGGAAATTATTAGCTTGTGCACATTAAAATAATTATCATGGATATGCAAAAATAAAAGGGGAGAGTCATGAAAAGAAAAAGAAAAAACTCAGGAAGCACTAGAAAAATCCAAGAGAGTTGCACTCTGCAAAGCAGTGCCGGCTCTTAACAGGTGTAAGGTGGGCGATCTCACAGGGCACACGCCAAAGCCAGGGCCCCTTCAACGTCGTTTTTGTTTTTAGCTGCAGTTCTTAACTGCGGTTTGGAACTGCTATGGTAGTGATTTCAAAGTTCTGGCTTTTAACTGCAGTTAGAAACTGCAATAAAATTGAGATTAATTCAAATTAAACTGCTTTCGCAAAACTTTGCCCTTTGTGTTTAATTAAACTCTTTTATATTATTTTTATTTGTTCAGGATCAACCACGATTTAAAAAATTTAGGGGCACAAATATTAATTTTGGCACAGGGCCCCCAAAATCCTTGAGACGGCCCTGCTGCAAAGTAATACTAACTAGCCAGCAGGGAAGTATCTCAGTCCTCAGAACTGATAATAAGTTTTAAGGGAAACGAAGGGTAAACGTCACATATTTGCAATGTCAAACACGTCATGCAAGCAAGGTCAGATTAAGAAAGAGCAGCGCAGAAAAACAAACCTATGACGATAGATAGACTCTTGTGCTTTCCCATGAGCTGCCTTCATTTGCACGTTGTGCAGCTGCCCTTTCACACTCAATTCCTTTGCAAGAGCCTTGTTGCCAATTAGGTAAGCTTGTCGAGCCTGTTTCAAAAATATAATAGTTGAAAAATGGAAGCTGGCGCACATCACATGCATAAAAAAGCTCAGCAATCAACATATGTACTTGAGGTATTCAGCTGTGATTGAAATTGACGTTCACTCAGTATAACAATGAAACCGCGTTTGTAATAACCATTAAGCACGCATACCAACTGATAAATAACATGCTTAGTATGCAGGTGCTTCAAACTGGTGAATGTGACAGAACAAAGCTTGCCATGTAGCACTGCAGTTTTTTCCGAGACTATTATTCATCTTATATTTCCCACAGAACAAGCCAGGTCAATTATACTGTTAAATTAGGGATGAGCAAGAATAGCCTTCAGTTTGAAATAGAATAGAAAGATGGAAGTACTTCTAAGATAAATCTCCAATCTTTATTCACAGTTATTATTGATTTTAATTAAGATCAATATTTTCAAAACATAAATGTATACCAATAATAGTACATAGGGCATAAAAGGAGAAAAAAATCATTTTAACTTATCCTTAAATCTCTACAAAAATGGGAAAGTGGATAATTATTTTGGGTTGGAGGGATTAGTACTAACGATCATTTGTACTGGAATGATAAAAAAGACATAAAATGGTTACAGAGAAGTAAATGAATTTAATTACAGTCAATTATATCAATAAT
>JAYMTH010002535.1:0-12417 GCA_036897465.1 Pelargonium australe
CAAATTCACTCTGAGCGACCCCAAATGCTCCAAAGCCTTCCAAAGACCCGACGAAGCCTCTGCAAACCCTTCCGAAGCACCAAAGGCACCCGGGGACCATGATGGTCTGTACTGACCAATGCCCTGACCAGTACAGACAAGCCCCCCCAAGACTCCTTTTGCTTTTTTGCCCTCTCCCAAACTACACTCGATTATCCAAAGGCGAGTCCAAGTTTCTCCATGAACCTCCATTGGCCACCAAGCCACACAACAAGCCTCCCTAGCCTTGTGCGTATGTACTGACCATCCATATGGCCAGTACGGATATGGCTTTTCCACCATCTTCCCAAACCTTCCTTTGGACATTCAAATCTCACACATTGTCCTCCCATTGACCACCCATTTCCCAAGTTGCTTCCCAACTTCACCAAGCCCCTTACCTTAGCCTTCCTTAGCCTCCCGACCTCCAAAACCATCAAGGCAACCATGCTTGTCCGTAATGACCATTCCCTTGGCCAGTACAGACATGGCCATTGTCCCAACCTGGTCCAAGCTATTTTGCGCCCTCCAAGCTTTCTTCTTTGGCCAAGCCTTACTTCCATGGTGCTCTAAGTCGTCCATCCAAGCTCCTCAAGACTCTGTTTGGCCACCAAGTCACCCAACAAGCTTGTCCAAGCCATTGCTTGTTTGAACTGACCACCCATATGGCCAGTATGGACATAGCTTGTCCGCCTCTCTCCAAACTCTTCCTTGAGCCTTCTAACCAACCACACCATCTTCCAAAGCTTCTTTGGACCTTCCCCAACCATTCCCCCTTGTCCTCCTACGCTCCCAAAAGCTCCAAAACCCTTGGTGTGTCCGTATTGACCACCAAGATGGCCAGTACGAACAAGGCCTTGTCCAAGCCACACCTCATTCGCTCAAAGGCCTCTTTCCTTGGTCAAACCAACTCTCATTGGCCTCCAACATCCCTCATAAGCCTTTCCATGGACCCAAGACACCCAAGCTACCCAAAAGCTCCACAAAGCTACCCTTGGTCCGTATTGGCCAAGGGGTGTCCGTACTGGCCACCCAAATGGTTAGTACGGACCAAACTCCTATCAAACCAAACCAACTTTGTTCCCCTTTGTCCAAAACTCATCTCATAGCTTCCATACCCTTCCAAACTTGTCACAGGGCACCTCATGACCTTCCAAAGGACTTACAAGCATCTTCTTGGCCGTCCAAGGCCAAACAAAGACGTCTGGGCCTCGTCCATGGGTGGCCTGGATCATTCGTGCCATTTCGACCCGAAGACGTCCCAAGCCATCCTGAGGCATCATAAGCTCCCTCAAGGCTCCCAAGACATGTCCAAGAGACATCCAAGAAAATTTGGAGTCAATCGAATCTTTCCAAGACCGTCCGAGTCTCATCCGCGGATGGTTTGAGCCACCCGCGTCAATCCGTCTTAAGAACGTCAACACTTGTCCTGAGCCGTCCCAAGAGTCCTAAGGGCCTAGGCATGTCTGGGACATGTCCAAGAGCATTCGGGCCCATTTGAGGTTCGTCGGAAGAAAACCAACACGTCCCATCTCATCCGCGGATATCTGACGTCCATCCGCGGCCATCCACGGACATCTGTCGTTCATCCCAAGCATCCCACGGAAGTCGTCCACGGGTCCATGGACATCCATTTTCTGTCAAATCTCATTCACAGATCCACCCAAGTCGTCCGTCCGGCCTCGTATGCGGACCGGTCTTGCCCAACCGGCGCGCAATGCGCCGATTGGCCCATCAGTCAACTAAAGTCAAACCAAAGCTCAAAGCCTCTCAAGTGAGGTCCACCACTCTCAACCAATCATGCGATGACATATGACACCTCAAAGGTGGTTAGTATAAATACATCTTCAAGTAAGAAGAAAGGGGGCTGATTCTCTCATTTCACTCTCTCTCTAAAAAGCTCTCTAACTTCCTTGTGATTTTCGCGGACTTACTCTCACGCCGGAGGCGATGTCCCAGATTACAACCCCGAGTCGTCGTTCTTTGGTATTTTGGTCCCTGCAGGTAACAGGTGCTAGAACGACCGAGCTACGTAGACGATAGACCAACTTCAAAGTTAGAATATTTTAGGCAACCCTCGCGTACCTAAACATGAAGACTCGACACATCATCATCCAAGTGTGCTTGCATTGACCCCGATCAAAACAGGCGCATCAATATGTATAGATAAAGGTACCAAATTAGAATGATATCAATAGTTTAAGCACCAAATTGAAACAAAAAATCAACTTATGTACATTCAATTTAGAACAATACGATAAAATTAAAGGTACCAAAATGAAACACTTTCCATCTACCATCTGTACAGGGCAGATACAAAAATAACAAAGCAACAGAGTTGTGTGACTGAAAATGAAACAAGAAAATAGAGAATTTGAAACCTTTATTTTGTCAAAGAATTCGTTTACAAAACTGAGAATGCCAGAAAAATGTCAAGTGACTCCATCTCTGCATAAACTCACTCTCCTAAGCCTAACTCAAGCAAATCGTTCACATCATCCGCTGTTCTGCCATCCGCCAAGAGATACAGAAATGACTGAAAACAAACCATTGCTACAGAAAAACAACAACCGCTCTATAATTTAATCAACTCATTGTATCCCGAAAAGGTTCTTCAATTTCACAACCAGCTTCCACTCTTCCATCGACAGCTCATCCTAAACACAACATTATAAATGATGTCAAGCTAGCAACCACAGCTAATTATATACATACATACATTAATATACACACACGCGACACACGAGATGAAAATTTGTATGCCCAAGTTGGGCCAAACTTACCCGATAATTAGTTTTTAGAATATCTATTGACCTCCTAGTGATGTGGCTTACAAGTTCATCATCAATCTCAAAGTGCCTGCCAAACATTTTTTGCTGCTCCTCAGCATTGGAGCCAACTATCTGTAACACCAAAATGAGAGTTCCAGTGAGAGCGGATCTAATGACTCAACGCACACACGGCAAAATGATTTTACTCTTATGGCAATTAGAGCTCAAAGACTAGCTATCCCCACATATACAAGTAAAGGCGTTTTATATTGGGGATCAACAAATGCACCTACTGAACTGAAGTCAGTCGAGTGACTAATTAGAGACGGAAAGATAGTAGTATATTACACCAAGTACAATACACAGAGATGAAGTCCTCAAATAATCCACTAAACCAGGCTAGAGAAATGGCAAATCAAAGTGAGGGTACCAAAATACATATTACAAGTTCAATCAAGAAGCCACTTACCTTAATAGCCACCTTCTGACCCTTCTTTGCAGTATCAACAGGTTTGTGGTTATTCTCAATGGACGCAATCCGGCCAATATCAATAAATTCCCTAGAGGGAATACAGATTGGAGCACCAACCTGGCAACAAAATAGAGATGGTACCAAGGCTAAAAGTGTTAACTGGATTATAATTTTTATGTGCAAAAACACAATTTAGGAACTGAAGTAAAGCTTTATCCAAACCACAAAACATCACCGGCGCAGTCTAAGGGTTCAGCTATTCACAATGAGGTTGAAATCAGGATGGATGATTATTACACCCAAAAAAAGTTAAAAAGAAAATATTAAGAAAGAATGTGCAAGCATGATACAGATAAGACAATCTCTTGGGAAATTCAGGGTTTTAAAGATTAAAATATTTTGAATATTTGCATATTGGTAACTTTGTTCGGGGTGATTTGTTTACATTAGATTGACTGAAAAAAAAATAATAAAAAAATTTAGACCATAGAGCACATAGTTATTAATTTAGACCAGTAAGGCCACCATTGTGTTCATCTCAAATAGTTGCATAAAATTTAGACAAAATTCACTTGAATTAGACCATAGAGCACATAGTTATTAATTTATGAACTTTTTTCAAACCTTTTCAATTCTGGACGAATAAGAATCGTAAATCATCCTATTTGTCCCATAAAATCTCATTTGTTTACAGTTTTAAAGTCATAATTATATTCTTATTTTAAAAGTACATAAAATACTGTCACCAATCACTTAAATCGGTAGTTTCAGCATCAAATTATGAATTTTTTAAGTTTTTTCTAACATTTTCGGAAACCCAGATCTGCAAAAGCTCAATTTAATCTATAAAAAATCATTTTTGCAAAATCTGATGTCATAGTCATGATCCTCTCGAAAATTTATATGAAATCAAGTAAAAAAAATCATTCAAATAGAAAGTTGGACGACAGTTTGGATTTTTGAATGAAAAAATATATATTTTTGTTTGTCTCAATGACATGCATTTGAAATTTTGAAGTGAAAAGAAGGGTAAAATGGTCATTTTGTATGCATATTTCAGGATGTTAGTTATATTCCGTTACTTTTAATGGATTACAACATTAATAATATCATAGGGTAGTTATGTGTTGTAAAGTGAAACATGGGGTAGTTGAGTCTTGTGAAGTGCAATATGGGGTAGTAAAGTGTAAAAGAGCTGTAACATAGGTTTATATTCATCATCACCCCTTTATTTTATTACAGATAGGCAGACGGCTGCATATTTGTGAGTTTTCCATATAACTAGAAGGAAATATATAGGCTCACATACCTAAACTCTTTAAATTAAGAGGAAGCTCAAACCATAGATGGCTATTAAATGAAATCCAGAAAAACCTCAAAACACTAATAAACTTCATCGTTTTTTCTCGATAGTGATGTTTCTCTGTATTCTTTTCTTTCTTTTTTCCTCGTATCCTTGCAGAACTAAATCTAAGATCTTTCAAAATTCTCCAAACACTAATTTGTTGCCTAAGTGAAAGACCAAATGCCTTCATGCTAAATGCCTTGTTACACATGGATAGTTCACTACAATATGTTCATCTAAATTCAAGGGCTCTACTAAAAAAGTACACCAAGGAACATCTAGTTAATTTAGACTGTCTGTACACTCGAACCTATACCAATGCCATCTAATAAACGACACAGCTAATTCACATATAAAACTGAAATATCAACTAGAACAACATAAAAAGAAACAAGTGTTACCTTAGCAATGCCTGCAATAACATCAACCCCCAAGACAATTGGATCCTTCTTGTTGAAGATGCAGTTTGGTAATATCTTAAGTACACAAGGGAAAACAGCTTCATCAGCAGCTTCCCTCCGGCGCTCCTCCTTGATATTGTCTATATAGGCCTTGAATTGATCAAATAAATGATAAATGATATCCGCAATAAAAATCTTCACACCCACTTCATCTGCAAGTTCCCGAGCTTCTGGTGTCACTTTGACATCAAATGCCAAGATGGTAGCATACTCCTTTTTCTTCTCAAGCATTACACTGGCCCTCATGACATCCTTTTTATGTACTGGACCAATGTTTATACCACTAACAGGGATGTTCACAGCTGGAGACTTCAAAAACTCCAGTAATGCTTCCAATGAACCCAGGGTAGAAGCTTGCACACAAACACCTTCGCCACTTTTGTCAATTCTGCTCATTACTGTCTCTATATCTTCCATAGCTGCGCGCTTAACTGCTTCCACATCATCATCAGGCCCTACCACATAAAGACCAGTTCCAGCTATAGCAAGCTCAAGGCCCTGTATTATGATTTAACATATGAGATTCTTTTGAACGTGACTCAAAATCATCGTTTATATAGATGTCCATGTACACAACAAATAAGTATTTAGCCCAGTGAACTGGACAGATTTATCTATAATTGCAAAACTACATCAATTACCTGAGCTGTGATCTTTATGCCCTGTGCAGCCTTGATTTCCTTATGATGTATATATGTTCCCTGAAATGACGATTCACCAAATAATCATAAAAAATGCTGAGTGAATAGTACTAGGCATATAGAACCCATCGCATCTTTAAAGTTTAAACAAAAATATATAAATTCAAATAAAAACAGAACTAGCTTCTGAAGACTTCTGTAGCCGAACACTCACACTGGTTACCTTGTATGTCAATATCCAATTAGAAAAACGAAAAAAAAAATGCCAGCCAGCCAACATAGGGATCATAATCACATTCTGCTAATTTTGAGGTGGCAAAAACACCAGGAGATTATGTAGGTCATCTCTCCGCACTCTCATGTTGCGGCAAGAGGAAAATATCTAACGACTATTACATTTAGTAAATTGGTTAGTTATAATAGGCACTGTAATGCAATGGATGCTTCCAAAAGGTGCAAGATTCGCTGATTTTGTCAAACAGTCCCTGGATGTTTTTGATTATATGAACTCAGAGAAAAGCAATACAATCCATATCATCTTTTGGCCCTTATCTTCAGTATAGCCTTTTAGATATGGCATCTAAAATTGACTTCAAGCTCCATACACAATTTTTACCATGAGATTGTAAATTTTTGCATGTTTACTGTTGATAATAAATTCTATGTAGAGATATTAAAGATCCCATAATTTATGGGATTCCTTAAATTAGAATTTCCAAATTTATCTCCTTATATCAAAGCCCTAAGTTTATTTTCTTTCATATGTTTGTCAACTCTTGTACGCCCTATATAAAGGGGTCTCTCCTACAATCAAATACAAGAAATATCACATTTCACTTTTTGTTTCTCTACAGAGACCAATAAACTTAAGTATTAAAGTGCACATAAAAACAAATAGTGATGCTTATTGGACCAAAACATCAACTCCGGTTAAATTTCAAGATAGCTAGACCTGAAAATTTCAGCAAACAGCATGACCTTTCTCAAATCTCAATAATAACTCTCTGTTAAGCATCTTAATTTGCAGCAGGACCATCAATATTTTTTGAAGTTGGCTGAATAAGGTGTAGTTTTTTTCTTGTCTCTTCACATAGAAGTTCATCAGCAATGTGTGTGTGTTTATCTGTTCAGCAATATTACGATTTCTACCAAGACAAGACATCACAAAGATTGCAAAGAAATTGAATCTAACCTTAACTCGGAGTTCTTTCATTGGATGGGGAGTCAGTAAAGCTCGAATTGTGGTAACAATTGGTCCCTATAATGAAGGATGCATCAGTAAGATTTGAAAACAAACTAATATCATACTAGGCTAAAAATAAAAATAAATAAAAACTAGATTTTCTTTTAAATACGTGCCTGCAAGCCACAAACAACAATCTGATCTCCTTCATGAAGTACACCATTAACTAACACAACATCAATTGTTGTTCCATGGCCTTCAATAACCTTGACCTCCAAAACCGTACACTGCAGCACAAAGTTCCAACCAGCAACCGAATAGTCGTGTTAGAATTACACAATTGAGATATTCAACTTACTATAACGATAAGAAAAGAGAGAACACCTGCACTTCATTGCTGAACGTAAGTTTCTCAATCATTGTCTTCTGAGTCCATTGAACTAGTAACAACAACATATCTGGGATGCCTTCACCACTGAAGCATAAAAAAAGCCCAAAATATAAAGAACATATATTTTCAGAAGAATAAAGAAATTGCAGCATGATGTGCCAGCAGATAGTGATAACCTGTTTCACCGATACCGACATGCGACACGATTTGCGATGTGATTCACCATTCTCAAAAAAACTACGGCGCGTTAATTTTTTAATTAAATATATACAAGTTTATGCTTATATATGGTATTTAATTGCATAGAAATTAAACTTCATATTGTAAGTAAACAAGTCAATTATAAACAAGTCCATTTGAAACGAGCAAATGAAGCAATAAAATCAAATAAGCTAGTAAACTCTTTAACATAAGTTCAAATCATATATGCAAACCATGTTATTACAACCCATAATAATGTCCACAAATAAATGGTAAAAAACTAAGCTATTATAACTAATGGAAAAATAAGTTAGGCTTTTATTTGAAAAAAAAATTTCAAAATGATTTTAAAGAAATGGACACTTAAGTGGGGAGATGTTGGAAACGTGTCGGAAATGTGTGGGATTTATTTTTCAATTATTTCTAAATTTTAATTACTGATTCATGTGTCGGACACTGACACTCTGTTGGAGGAGAGTGCCGTGCTTCATAGATGATAACAAGACTCAACATAGTTCAGGAGACAAACCTAATAGCACTTGTGGGTACAATACTGAAAGTCTCCCCCATTTCTTTATTTTTATAGTACAGTTCAGTATTTAATCCTTGCTCCTTGAACTCAGTAATAATCTGAAAACCAAACCAACTATATAAATAAAGGTGTGAAAGGACATGCTACTGACAACTCATTCTTGAAGTTAGAAAAAGAGTGTATTACCTGTGTGAGCCTCATATTGAACTCATTTTGCACGTCTTTAGTTTGTTGTTTCATTGCCTTCACAATTGGTGCATTACGGCAAGTTTTCCACCCATAGAGTCTGTCTACCTGCAAAGTTGTTAGTAAACAAAAACAAAATTAGCACTAGTGGTATCAAGAGACTAAGGGAGTGAAAATCGCTACTCTGAAATGCAATATGAAACTATAAATGTCACCTTATTTAACGCAACAATGAACTCAGTATTCCTCATTTTCAAGAGATTGAGTGATTCGATTGTTTGCGGTTCTAACCCATGCATAATGTCAACAACCAAGATTGCGATATCACATAAACCTGAACCCCGAGATCTTAAATTAGTAAACGACTCGTGGCCGGGAGTGTCAATGACAAGTAGACCAGGGACTTTCAGTTTTGCATCAGCTTTTAATTCCTTTGTTCTCTCTCGTATGTTCACAGCAGGAAAATATGTTGCACCAATCTGTTGAGTAATACCCCCAGCCTCACCTTCCTGAACATTAGTGCCTCGGATGCAATCCAGCAACTTGGTTTTACCTGTATCTACATGGCCCATAATGCAGCAAATTGGAGAACGGAGGTCAGCTTCACCCGGTTCAGAAGTAGCATCTGAACTTGGAATATCTTTTTTCGAGACAGCAACTTTTTTCTTGTTGTCTGTACGTTCAACCTGAGGGTGGCTTTTCTTAATTACATCATCCTCGGAATTTGTTGGTAGAGGTACAGATTTCTTGACTGCAACTGCTGGCTTAGAAACTGCAGGGGGGGCTGTAAGATGGAATACCATAAAAAAAATTACATTATTTGGAATCACAACACAGGATAATTTAATTCTTAAAAGGCAGTATCAGACTATAAATCTAACAAACACAGGGACAAGTTGGTAATGCACCCTTTATCTCTTTTTTTGCCACATGTTCAGGCTCTGAGTCAGCTTCTTCATCTGCAAACGGACTTCTCACAGAAAGATTGACATCATCCCAGCTCTTTGCATCCCATTCATCCTCATCGTCACTCTCTTCAATTCCATTATCTTCAGCCACATTATCAGCCTCAACTTTGGCCTCCTCCATAGTAACAGGTCCCTCTTCTTCAATTTTCTCTGATTCCATGGTCAAAACCTCAGCCAAGCTGTCTTGCTGATTGTCCTTTGGCTCTTCATTTTCACTTGCCTTAACAGAGCCAGCGCCATTTGCTGGATGTTGACCTGCTTTGGATTTCTTTGTCTGATACTTGGGCCGTTTTGTTGGTGCACCTCCAGTGTCTGCAGTAGGGAGAGGCAAACCTCCAGCGTTAGCAAGTATCTGGTTTCTCATTGCCTCCCTTCGACGGGCTTCTTCCTTCTGTTTCCCAGTCAAAAGTTTCCCTTCCTGTTTCTTTTTCAAGAGCTTCTCCTTTTCTCTTTCCTTCTTTCTACGCCTAGCCTCTTCTGCTTGCCTCTCAAGTTCTTCTTGCTTAAGCCTCTCTTCCTCTTCCTTCCTCAACCTCTCTTCTTCTTCTTTTTTCTTCTTCTCTTCAGCCTCTTTCCGCTTAGCAAGTGCCTCTTGCATCTCTCTGACATGCTTAGGTAGTTTCTTATCTGCTGCCTTACTTTTTGCGTCGTTCTTTTTGGATTCTATTGTTTCAGTTTTGACCTCTTCCTTTTTATCAGCTGCTGCTGCTTTCTTCTCTTTTTCCTTTTCCTTCTTCTTTTTCTTCTTCTTTGCTGCAGCAGACTCCACAGATTCTTCTTCAACTTCCTTTTCAACCACAGCATCAATAGGTGCAACGGGTTGTGGTTGAGCTTGAGATTTCTCCTCTTGTGAGGGAGGTGCATCAGGTTTAGACGTAGAAGTACCCTCACCAAGTTCGGCAAGAATCTTATCCAAGTCATCCTCTTCTTGAGCAGTCCTTCCACCCTTCTTCTTCTTCTTTTTACTCTTTGAAGTTTCTTTCACCTCTACAGTCTCATTCATTTTAGAATTATCAGCTTCAGTAGTACCACCTGTAGCTTCACTTACGTTCTGCACTTCATCTACAGATGCAGTAGCAGTACTACCACTCTTCTTCGAAGACTTCTTCTTACCTGAAAATGCAATGGCTAAACTGTCTTCATCTTCGTCATCACCAGCTCTATTCACTTCAGATACAGAAGCATCATCGTCATTTTCTCCATCTGCAGTTGCTGCACTATGCGAGTTACCAATCTTCTTTGAAGATTTCTTTTTCTTACCGGAGAAAGTAATCGGAACATCTTCGTCTTCATCCTCAACTTTCTTTTCATTGATTTTCTCATCCAAGTCATCACGTTCGTCCAAGTTAACAGCAGAAAAAACACCGATTCCTTTTTTTCCAGCTTTAGATGACTTCTTTTTCCCTGTAAAAGCAATAGCAGGAGCCTCATCATCATTGTCCCGGAGTTTACTCTGATCAACAGAGTTATCAACCACCTCTCCTTCGTCGTCATCACCTATAGCATCAAAAGCTGATGATGTAAACAAACTAGCAGCGTTCTTACTAGCCTTTGAAGATTTGGAAGGCTTCTTCTTCCCTGAAAAAGAAACCACTGGAGCATCTTCTTCTTCACTTCCATGACCATCATCTCTATTTCCAGTCCCCTCAGTTTGTTCATCATCATCCTGATCCCCATCATCCCCAAGTAATCCAAAGCCCAACCCACTAAACCCACTGTTCCCACCGCCCTTCTTCGATTTCGACTTCTTCTTCCCACCAAAAACAACATTTGAAACTCCATCTTCTTCATCCACCTTTTTCATCTCATCATCGTCGTCGTCTTCATCATCGTCCTCATATTTACCTTTTCCCGCCTTGGCATTATTCCCCTTCTTACCCTTTTTCTTTACTGTTATAGCAGGCAACTCTTCCTGAACCAGTGATTCTTCAGACAGTTCAGTTGCGATTGAATACTCGTCATCGTCAATCTTAACAGCCTTTTTCTTGGATTTCCCACCACCCTGAGGCACTGCAGAAGCAGTATCATCATCACGGACACTCGGCTTCTTTCGCCCCATCGAGATTACTAGGGTTTATCCAACAACTTCAAGTTGATGAAATAAGAAACTCAACACCAGACGACACAAACTGCAAATAAAAGCACAGCTAAAAGCATAAGAAGATGCACAACTAGATCCATACTATAAAAATCAGACACAAACTGATCACTGCCACAACAAATTGAATCCAAACGTAAATTGAAAACCCTAATCCCTCCCGATGACAAGAAAAAACGCCCGAACCATACGCAGACCCGCTCTAAAAGCCTCTTCTCCCACCGGAAGAAACATTAATATACGAAAACAATATATTCATGAGACGAAACCTAAATCCGCATGTTCGATAACTATGAAATGGAAAAGCTGAACTGAGCAAGCATTAATGGCGAAAACAAAAGAAAAACGACAGATTATCAAGTAATGAAGAGTAAAATCGAAATTCCTACTTGTTGAGATTCGCTGAAGAGTGCAGGTCAAGTCTCAGATATTCGCTTCTCAGAAGAAGAAGATGAAGGGAAGTGAAAGAGCGATGAGTTCTGTTTCTGTAAAGAAAACGGAGGCAGCTGTGGCTCTGCGGCGGTACAAAAGCTCAGCAACTTGCAATACACTGTTTTATATTTTTTTTAGTTTTTTTTTTTTCTTTTTTGAACGAAGGCTTCTAAATTTCTTAACGAAAATAGGAAATTAACCTAACTAGTTCGTTAGACACTCGGTTTATATACAAATCCGAAAATAAAAAATTGACACTATCAAAGTAAGTCACAATAGCTCAAAAGTATTGAATAATCAAATCGAATGCATTGTAATTCTCCACATCAGTTTGAATAATCAAGTTGAATGCATTGGAATCATCTTTCAAATCTGAAGGGCACGAACAAATTGAGGATCAAAACGTTAAAATTAAACTTAATACACATTCAACGATGATGTGACCTATAAAATTTTAAACATATAAATATATTAAAAAAAATAAAAATTCATCAATTTGATGAGGCAAAATTAAGAAAAAGAAGATCGAAAAAAGTGAGGATCAAAACGTAAAAATAACAAACTTATTGATTTAACTCTTCTCTCAAGTCGAATTCAAGGCTCAATACGTAGTCGTATAGGTCTTCTTTTTTTCAAGTGTCAAGGTAGGTAATACAATTTAGTCCAAGTTCGGGTCTTCTGGTATTTGGTGGTAGTAGTGGTCCAAGTACCGTTAGTG
>JAYMTH010002536.1:0-12416 GCA_036897465.1 Pelargonium australe
ATAGCTATGTTCATTAAAACCAATTCAATGTAAATCTGAATAAGATAGATAAGTGTTTTTGTCAATTGATGATGAAACAAAAGTTAATATAGTAATTTTGTGTAGCATGAATGAGGCTTCTTTGGACCAAAGATTATTTCTCTCTCCTCCTTTTTTTCTCTGCAGCAGCACAACCATAACTTCTAAAAATGTACTCTCTCCTCCTTTATTGGTGAGAATGAAGAGAGAGAATTATTTTAACAAACAAAGAATTGCTCCCATTGTCCTACGTGGAATAGCAAAGAGAAGGAAAATGAGAGGTTTTAGAGTTTACAAAAAGCTCTTACACTTTCTCTTCCTATTGCTGATGTGAATGAGCTTGAAAGAAGAGAGAGAGGGTTGTTTAACAAACACACAAACACCCTCTATATCGTGCAAGGAGCCTCTATAGGAGCCAATAAGAGATGAAGTAGACTTACCAAACAGTCTCTTATAAGACGGGCCAAGTTTTTAGTAATAAAGCCCATGAGAACTTGATGGGCTGGCTCTGGCTCTGGCTAGGGTACAAAACCCCTGATCGAACTAGATGAGATCTAGGGTTTTTCTTCTTGCTCTCTCGCTTTGCTTCAGCTATATAATTCGGCTTTGGACCGCCCATTATTCACTCAGATCAGATCTCATCACACTTAGTGATCGAGGTAAGCTTCGCATTCTTCTCTGTCAATTCGTTGTATTTTTAAGTTATTTGCTGTGGTTCAACATTTGTCTGCTAATCTTAATTCTGTAAAATTTGTTCTGGGTTTTTGGATGTCTCTGATGATGATTAAACCTAATACTTTCGTTCTTCTGAGATGAGAATCATTGAGGATTTTTTATGGAGACCTGAACTGAAGGGACTTCATTCATACATTTTTTTTATTCAATGGTCTGCTACTTATTTTTTAAGATTCCATATCAGATTTCTTTGTTTGATCTTATGTTTTGTTTCATTAGTCATCTCTTGAATTTTATGTGCTTCATTTTTGTGGTCTCTCTGTTCTTATTCCGTTTCAGCATCTGGGTCGTCCAATAATGTTAATTTACTCTAACCCGTTTTACATAATTGAATAGTGCCTCCGATGATGATGAAAACAATACTTTCGTTCTTCCGAGATGTTTACTCGCATGCGGAAAAAATTTGGAGACCTGAACTGAGGAGGCCACATTAATATATTCTATTTAGTTTAACATTTGGATTTGAATGTTTGTTTTCAATTCAAACCCTATTTTACCCTAAGCCGTTTTAAATAATTTAAGATTGCCTCCAATGATGATGAAAACAATACTTTCGTTCTTCCGAGATGTTCACTCGACTGCGGAAAAAATTTGGAGACCTGAACTGAGGAGGCCACATTAATATATTCAGTTTATTAAAAACCTTAATGAGCAGAAAGCCAGAAATGGAAATAGAATGTTAAGACTGATTGATTTTAGTCTATGAAATGGTAATATGGAATTTGGACATTTGGATCTTATTGTAGTAATTGAAACACCAATTACCCAAGTCTTGATTCCAGACTTAAAGTGGATATGTATTCCCAATTTTGAAAAAAAAAAAACATGTCACTCATTTTAAATTAAAATTTCATTTTATTCCTAATATGGTAATATGTAATTAGGTTATAGTTTTGAGAAAAAAGCATGACACTGATTATAAATTGAATTTTATGTTTGATTCTTAATATGAATTTAAGTTATACAGATAAATTCAATTGTGAGCAATTGAAATTAAATTTCTAAGTTTTTGTTTCAAACTCAACAATAATAGTTGGAATAAGAATGAGCAGTCCACCCAAATTTCTACCAGTCAATAGGCTTGCTTCATATATCAACTTGAACTATGGAGTAGTATTTGTTGGGTATAGTCATCTGCATGCTTCATATATTTAAAGTTCACTAGTACTGGTTTCTTTGAACTAATCTACATATATTTATGTATCAACCAGCAAACTTCACTATATAACATATGTGATTAAAAATTAGAAATATTTTAACTAAAATTCATTATTCCTTAGTATGCCTTTTTTTTTCATTTCATGTGTTTCCCCAAACCATAATTATTTTTGTTTTTAATCTTGTCATACAAGTTTGCCTGTCCAAATGTTGTTTTGTGAGTCCTATGGGATTCATGCCCATATGAATGAATTGGTGCTTTCATAGGTTCTGTACAAATTCTTGTACTTTTTATTCCTACATCCTTTTATAAAATCTCCTGGATAATTTATCTTCTTTTTCATAGGTCTTGTGAATCACTCTGTTACATGTGGATTTTGCAAGTAAGCCCCTGGCTGTTCTTGAATACTGAAGCGTATAATGTTTTCATGGTACAGTTATTTTTTCCCGATTGTATCAATTGCTTTATTTTAGTTCTATACTCTCAAAAGTTTTATTCCTATGCCCATCCTTTTTCTGTTTTGTTATTCCCCTTTGATTTGACTTGTAGGGTCGTTGATATTGTTGAGTAAGCTGTGTGTTTTGTTGGTTGTTTGGCATGTGAGGTTTGGTTCATATAGTTTTTTTTCTACGGTTGAGATTTGGAGTCTCTACATTATGCATTTCATGTGATGTGAATGTTACATTGTGCCCATGATTGTACATTTATGTCATTACTAAATACCATTATCAAAAATTTCTGTTAATGTATTTTTCTGAATGTTTTCTTTTCAGTGTGGAAACAATTTAGTATATCTGCACGAAGTATTGGCTACCTTCATATTTGATCAATATGAGCCGACCCATGGAGGAAGATGTAAGTATATCTTAATAATTGCAAATACTTGAATGTATTCGTTTGTCTTCTTTTTGCAAGATGTTTGTAATTATTTATTAACTTCCACTTGAAATGGAAATGGGGTGGTCCTATTATTTGAAATATAAATTAAGTTCTATTCTATGTTCTGTAGAAACACTTTATCTAATCTTGCATCATAATTACAGCATTTCCAATTCTTAGAGCCTTTTGTGGGTCCTAAGAGGAAAGAGACTGTGCCACATAGCTTAGCACCCTCTTGAGCCTTTTGTTCTCCAATGCTTAGGACCCACTACAATGCTTAGCATCTCTAGGTTCTTGTAGCCTCTCTTTGCATCTCTATTGGAGATGTTCACGGTTATATGATTGAATTTGTAAATTATCTATTTTAAGGAATTCGCACATTCACATTTCTTATTTATTCAGTAGATTACTTTCTTTGTAGCCTCTCTTTGCTTCTCTATTGGAGATGTTCATGGTTATATGATTGAATTTGTAAATTATCAGATTTTAAGGAATTCTCACATCCACATTTCTTATTTATTCAGTAGATTACTTTCTTTGTACCATTTTGGTGTCATTTCTTTGAATCTTTGCTTTCTGATGGTAGCAATTACAATGTTAATGCCTTTATTTGATGATTCTTGTTGATTTAAATTTTTCTGTAGGGTGCCAAAAATGAGGAAGAGGAGTTTAACACTGGGCCACTCTCTGTTCTGATGATGAGTGTTAAAAATAACACTCAGGTATGTTATTGTTCTCTTTCATAGTTGCACCCTTTTATGTCTTTTCACTAGTTTAATGATAATTTTTGGATTATACTTATCTTCTATTTTTTGTCAAATAGGTCCTCATTAACTGCCGCAACAACAAGAAACTTCTTGGTCGTGTAAGAGCCTTTGATCGTCACTGTAACATGGTTCTTGAAAATGTCAGGGAGATGTGGACTGAGGTTGGTTTTGGGACAATGAATGTATTCAATTCATGTTTGCATTTCTTTCATATCTATGAAAATATAAAGCTGCTCCTCATTTTTGTATAGGTACCTAAGACCGGTAAAGGGAAAAAGAAGGCTCTTCCAGTGAACAAAGACAGGTTTATCAGTAAGATGTTCCTCCGAGGTGATTCTGTTATCATTGTTCTGAGGAATCCCAAGTGAGGCTGCTTTTTCTGTTTATGGTTAGAATTTATTTGGGCACAAAGAATCCAACTTTGAATCATTTTGTGTATTCACCAACTGACCACCAGTAGTATATTGGTATGTTAGAGCATGCAAGCAAACAGGCTGTTCTGATTTTTAGTGTTTTAGAATGGAGGATATACAATGTGTAGTTTTCACTCTTAGCGTCCTTCACTGAAACTTTAATGTGAAAGTATTGTCGGTTTTATGTGACTTTGGAAATTATATTGGTTTCTCTCAACGCCTCCAGAGTTCATCCATACCAAACATGTTGGCTTGGTGTACTGTGTACATGTGGTTTTGAAATTGAGTCTTTTTTTCAGATACATCTGTTTGTTTTTTCCTATGTGAACATGTATTTTACAATCACGTGTATAATAGCATTTCATCACTATACGGTTATAGTTTGAATGCTATTAGGACAATTGTATATGAATAAGGTTGTTCAGTCTATATTGTTATAGGTTTGGAAGTTATGCTTTCTAGTTTTCCTTGCATTTTGGTGAACCTTCAATTCTTCCGTGTATTCATAAAATGTTGCGAGTTTCGTACTCAAACATGTTGAAGTTTGAATGCTACAACCTTTGTCCTCAAACATATAGAATGAGAGAACATCTCTTACACTTTCTCTCCACTCTTCTCATCTCCAACACTTTAGAGCAATTTCATATCTATCATGGTGATATGAAGGGTATACCAATGCTAGCTATATAGATAAGCTAGAGAGAATGAAAACAGTGGATGTAGCAAACGCATTTCAAAAGTGAATTTTTTAATCCTTTACCAATTAGGTTGATGTGATTTTTTTACTCACAAAGTAAATGTATATTATGTGAATTATTATGTTACACTGGGCATGGGGGTGTTGCACTTCATCAAGATGATGTCATTATTATTATCTTTTTATCTGCGAACGATATCTTTTTTAAAAGTTCGAGAATATAAATAAAGCACAAAACTCCCCGGTAGAAGAAGACTGTGCTAACCAACTTGCAACGGGTTAGAGCTCCAACTCTCAAAAGAAAGGAAATGAGAGAGTTTGAGACCTAGACTAAAAGTAATATGGAAATTGAAAATTTTAATCTTCAAAAATTATCTCTTCTACTCACGTCGACCAGCTTGTGGATTCAACTGTCAAACGAATGAGACAATGTTCCGAACTACTCCTCAAAAGTCCCGATTGAGTTTAAGTACATGTTGAAAGCAACCAAGATGAAGAAAATAGGAGTCTGATCAGTAACTTGCAGATAAGTTTGGACGTATGAAACAAACCAAGGCCAATGCATGGAGAGAAGCAAAATTTGAGACATGAGAATACCAAAAACTGTGACAATCAAAAGTTGTAAGTAATTGAGCCTTGCTTAATTTCCTGAATGAAAACAACACTAGGCCGAAAATAACCAAAATAGAGATAGTAAACGTCGACTATTGTAAAGCGCCTTACGAACCTGAATGCTCCATGACTATAAACACATCCTGGGATCGTGGCGCAGTCGAAGTTGTCAATTACGAGTAGAGCCTGCTTTGATCTCGCGAAGACTCTCAACGACCTCCAACTTAGATCCCGAGCTCTCACACCAAAGTCCTTACAAAAGTCCCAAATAACATTAAACGAGGCAGTCCGAGACGAGATGTTTACGTCATTACGTGTGCATGGTACAGAGACAAATATGAAGCGAAGCTGATCGATGGACAATGCGTCTTGGTTTCAGCAGCTTAGCAGAGATCAAGCGTAGACATAAAACATTCGCATGCATAGGGAGACTGCGCGAGATGGACATTTTCAAAACGGTGACTTCACTGTTACCATCCAAAATCGCAGGAGTTGAAACAAAGACGTCTGTAACAGAGGCAGCACGAGCTGCAATATGATTTACTCTGTTTGGCTCTAGCAATCTACTAGAAGAGACCCAATAGCATCCACAATCTGATTTGATGCAGGTCGGACATTACAAGAGGACGTGGTGGATGGGTTGTACGGTTTCGAATGGTCCTCCTTTGAAGATTGGGAAGAGAAAATTGGACTCACAATGTCAGGTACGGGAGATCACCAGTACAACAATTATTTATCATTATTGATAAGAAAGAAGAGTCCCCACAGATCGAGACATAAGAAACCACGACAACCATTATTGTTCGAGAGTCCAATGAAAAGAAAAATTCTTCTTGAAGTGATGTCATGATGAAGAATTGATGATGCTACACTTAGGTGGAAAATAAGGCATGGTGATGTAGCGGCAAGCCTCCCTTGATGAGATTGTGATAATGTTAGGGTGACAAGTTGGTGATGGTATCACTACTCATAGGACCTTTGAGCTAGCTAGAGTCTCAAAGCTACCACAAGGAGATAGAGTTCGAGGATTATTAAATAGAGTGCAACTTACTTAGGACCTTTGTCGTGTTCTTACCCATAGGGTGCAACATGTATTGTATCTCTGAATAAAGGCTACTAGTTAGGACATGACTCTATAGGGACATTTGATCTTGTCACAAAGTTTAAGGCAAGTCGAACCACACCAGGTTAAGTGTTGAAGTTTGGTTTCCCGTATGCTGATCTCCTATGGTGAAGATGATGCCATATAAAATCGAGCTAACTTTACTGTTAAGGGTTGGGTCCAAAAGTTTTGAGCCATATCCATTTAAAATTTGAGGGCTAAAGCGCTATACGATGAGAGAGTGTTATACATTCAACATGTTTATGGATCGTTTTGAGCGAGACGAGGTAAAATGCATTGAGAAGAACCGTAGCTCCAAATAATCAATGAAGTTCCCTCCTCTCCCCAACCACCAACCCCTCACCCAGCCTCAGCCACTAGCCTCGCCTCATCAAGCCCTAAGTCACAAAGAACCGTCGAGTCAAAGAGTCACCAATAGACGCCGTAAACCTCACCCGTCGGTGTTGAACGCCCACAGACCAGTACCGACCATGCTTTATGTAGGGAATCTACCAGAAAACATGTCAGAACCATGGCTGCGAAACGTCTTCTGAAATCACACTGTGCTATTATATTGTTGGGTTGACATTCGCACATACAAAAAATGTTTCAGGTACGGATTCGTTTCCATTAGCAGTAGAGAAGAAGCTTTGAGAGTGATGACCATTCTTCATGGGCCGCGTTTATTTGAAATTCCAATATCGGTATACTTGGCCAAAAGGCCACTCAGGAGAAGATTAAACGCATGGCAGTTCCATTGGAAAACAGCAAGAACTCTCATCCAAATGTGGATCCAGTTCAGAGAACATCAAGTCCGAGAAACAGAAGAAGGAACAACGCAATCCAGTCACCAATGGTAGCCAGCAGGTGGAACCGATAGCTCCAGTATCAAAGAAGGTGGTCCATCTATCTCCGAACGAGTCTGCAGTTCCTCGACGCATCAGAATTTTCCGAGGTATCTCTTTTAGGGATGTCGTGGTATGATCAAGCGATGACGGCAAAGCAGGAACCCTGCAATTCCCAGGATATATACCACACACACTCCTCCAATGACTACGATGGTTCGTTATCGCAGTCTCAAGGAATGAAATATCCACAAATTACTTACAGTCATGTTTGGGTATGGAGAGAATTCACGATATCATTGTTGGAGCACTGGGAAACATGACTTTCCTCCTTTCTTTCCATCACGAACAAACTTACAGGGAGATGCAATCGAACAACTAGAGTTGGTTATCGCAATTTTTTATGTTCTTCACGGATTGGTCTCGTTTCGAAAGAAGGGGGGAGATTCTGCTGGTTAAGCATTTCAGGTGTCCCAATCCACTCTTGGTGCGAAACCATTTTCTATAGCTTAGCAAATTTCTGTGGAACGGTTGTCATGGTGGACAAAGAAACTCGCATCGAGAAAGACCTCGACAGAGGTTTTATTCTAGTCCATACAACGGATATGGATCATATTCATCGAAAAGTAAAACTCAATGTGGGTAAGGACCTCTTCACCGTGGGAATCAATGAATGCATGAGCAACGAAGTCCCAATTCAGTCGAGTGAAACTTATGATTCTGATCATAACTCAGCAACATCTAGTGAGTTGGGCGTGTCGTCGGAGAACGGAAATGACCAGTCATCGGAAATCCAACTCTCTCCTGAAGAGAACGATCAGAATTGCCCATCGGAGGCGACAGATCAACCTGGGGTTTCGAAAAGCCACGCACCGCCAACACTCGATACCAAAGGTTCCGATTCAACTCCCATGCAACGCGTGGAAACGCATCACGTGGAGGTAGTTGCAGACTCCTAAGAGACCAACTCAATTAATGTTGTCACAATTTCAGAGTAGTCACGTCTCTTCAATAAAGTAGATGTGCTTGGTGCAGAGAAGAACCCAAATAATATCTTTTCGGATTCTCTGACTCATGTGGTGTCTCCCAATGATCGTGAGTCCAATGCAATGGTCTCGGGCCCACTTGTCGCCTCACAACCTCGTACTTCCAAAATAACCATATCTCCTCATTGGTCCCCACGTATCAAGAAAATAATCCCTAAACGCTCTAAATTGGCCACAAATGATGTCGTTTTATAGCATCATGCAAGATCTAAACAAAAAACAATAACACCAAATTCTGAGGTAGAGGACACAAAGTTTGAGAAATTTTGGAAGTTCTGACAATTACTGGGGGCAAAGTCAAACAAACCAGACTACCTTATTCTGGAGACTATACAACGGCTCAACGCCGATACATCTGAAGTTTAGTTTGCAGCCGCATCATTCTAGAGAGCATGTCTTTCCTCTCCTAGAACGTCTGGGGCTTCTCAATCCATCACAAGAAGAAGTCCATGACAAAACTTATATTGAAACTCAAATCAACCGTTGTTTTCTTTCAGGAGACTAAGAAGGAGACCTTCTCAATTTCGGATATCAGATGCATATGGAGCAATATTGCTTCTCACCTTCCGTGGGTAATTCAGGGGGACTTCTTTGTCTTTGGGACTCAAACCAGTTTGAGCTTCTAACAAATTTCACTTACAGAAATTTCGTGGCACTGCTAAGCAAATGGTCATCCCACCAAAGGTTGTGTTTGTTCACAAATGTCTATGCTCCCATTGGGGCTGCGGATAAAAGAACGTTGTGGTCTGACTTGTTAGTTGTCATTCATGCATTTAAAGGATGCATTGTGCTGGCAGTCGATTTCAACTTCGTTAGATCTGAGATGAAAAGAGGGGGAAAATCACAATGCACATGAGATTATGCTTTTCAATGATTTTATTAAAAATTATGGACTAACCGATCTCCCAGTGCATGGCTGGAAATTCTCATGGTACGGGCCTTGCTTTAGAGCCAGTCGTCTGGACCGGTTCCTTGTCTCGCTGGAGATCATTTCAATGGGAAATCTCATTCAATCCGGATGGCAGAGATCGATATCCGATCACTGCCCTATCTCTCTTATGCAGAATCAAACAGATTGGGGCCCGACTCCTTTCAAGTTCATTAACTGTTGGATGCAGTATCCAGAATTCTCAAAATTAATAAGCACTCTCTGGGGAAAATATCAAGCTGAAAGCCGTCCTTGTTACAAATTATGGAGAAAGCTCCAACTCCTCAAGGGTGATATGAAATTATGGAACATGAAGGTGTTCGGTAGAATCGATATACTGCAATCAAAGAGTTGGAAGCAAAGAACCTTAACTGAGCGTTCTAAGTTTCAGGTCTCTCTCATGGATAAACATAAAGATCACTCAACTTTGTGGAAACGAAAATTCAGGTTCAGATGTCTCTCAGAAGGTGATAAAAAAACACTAGCTATTTTCATAAGCGGGCATCAATCCGGAAAGCAAAAAATTGTATCTCAGGGCTCACCATTAATGGTATTTGGGTGTCAAATCCAGAAACAATAAAACTCAAGTGTGCAATATACTTCCAACATAGACTAATAAACTATGAGGTATCAAGACCATCAATTGCGGGGCTTTTGTTCAGGAAACTTCAAGAATTAGACACTGCACCTTTGGAGGCGTTTTTATCAGAATCAGAAATCCGCACAGCTATCTTGAGTTGTAATGGGGCCAAAGCACCTAGATCGGACGGATTCTCTATGGCTTTCTTTCAACATAGATGGAATATTTTAAAATCAGATATCATGACACTTTTTCAGAGCTTTCACGCAAATGGTGATCTGGGTAAGAGCATCAATTCTGCGTTTATAGCGCTAATCGCAAAAAACAACGCTCCTCAAGGGCTTGATGGTTATATGCTCATCAGTCTTGTGATCTCTTTATATAAAATTGTAACAAAAATACTTGCAGGCATAGTCAAGAAAGTCGTCCCAAAAGTTATCAGAGAGGTCCAAAGCGCATTTATCGCCGGGAAACATATCACAAATGGAGTTTTGATAGCTAATAAAATTGTCCACTTCCTGCGCATCAAGAAGAAACCATCAGCCATCATCAAGCTTGATTTTAGGCAAGCTTTTGATAATATAAATTGGCATTTTCTGAAATCTTGCATGACCTCGATGAATTTGGGAAACAGATTTATTAGTTGGATTATGGGTTGTCTCCGCTCATCAGTATCAGTTCTCGTAAACGGATCTCCTTCCTCGGAATTCATGCCTCCTAGTTAGCAAAGGCATCAAACAGGTCTGCCCAATGTCTCCATAACTGTTCATCATGGTTAGTGAGGCTATGAATATCCTCATCTCTAGATCAGTGGCCAATGGTTTATTCAAAGGTGTTGATGTCAACGACATCGAATCTCATCTGCAATTTACAGATGACACAATTCTGTTTGTTAACGCCATCAAATCCAGTAACAGAGTGATTTCAACCACGAATCCAAATAGAGTGAAAACTTGGAATTCCGTGATTGAAATTTTTTGTTCTCGTCTTGAGTCATGGCAGAGCAAATACCTCTCACTTGGGGGTCGCATCACGGTCATCAAATCAGCATTGTCTTTCCTTCCTCTATATTTCATGTCTATCTATAAGGCTCCAAAGACGGTTATCATCAAAATAAAAGCCATTGAATGTCGCTTTCTATGGGGCGGTGCTTCAAAATCAAGAGGTATTCATAAGGTTAGTTGAGATAAGGTAACACGTCCCAAGTCACTTGGAGGTTTGGGCATTCGAGCACTATCTAGGTAAATTATTCCCTTCTCGCCAAATGGTGGTGGCGATTTGCGTCGGAACCGGACTCCTTATGGAAGAGACTAATTTGTAAGAAGTATAACTAGGATATATCTGAATGGAGCTTGCAATCAGTGCATGCTTCTCATGCATCCTCAGTTATCAGGAGCATTATTGGGCTCATTAAGATCACTAACATTGTCAGCTTGCTGGACCATGTTAATTTGAAATGAAAATTAGGAGATGGGACACGCATAAGATTTTGGAAGGATGTGTGGGTCGGTAAGCGCCCACTGTCGGATCAGTTTCCCAGGCTTTTTAAGCTCAGTTCTCAGCAGTGACAAAATATATCCAGCTTTTTTCAGTCGAGTTGTACACCTCCCTGGCGGTTACTTTTCAGGAGACAACTTCGCGGATGGGATTGGGGTTCCCTTGATTATTTACTCTCTTGTCTGGCTGGCTATGCACCGCGCAGCTCCATCAAAATGCTTCCACCAACTCATTCCTCATCTCAACTCGGCTACTCTCCCTCAAGCTCGCATGATCTGGCTTCCAAATGTGCCCCCAAAGATCCAATCCTTCATTTGGCTTGCTACCTTTAGAAGTATCTCTTCCAACTCCTTTCTTGAGGAAAGAGGCATTCACATCCCCATTGCAAAATGCATATGCGCTTTCTGTAAGAGTGCTTTCGATGATTGCGAGCACACGCTACTGGGTTGCCCTTGTGCGTTTTTTGGTTTGGTCCTCAATTCTCGATTAGTGGTCCATTGCAACCGCTCTATTGGCCACAGTTCCAGATTTGCTACTCCAATGGTCAGGTTTGATTCATGGAAAAATAAAGAAATCTCACTGGTGTGCAATCTGTTCGGTCATTTTGTGGAATATTTGGTTGGAAAGAAACAGTGTGGTGTTCAAGAACCAGACACCAAACTTACTTGCCACAATCAAGAGGATTCAGTGCTCTCTCTTCTCATATATTCACTCTCATGCGAATGCAGTACCATGCCATAGTTGTTCTTTAGATCATTGGTTCGCCCTACGCGGCAACTCATTTTTGTATCAATCTTCCCAACGTTTAGTATTGAGACTATGTACTTTATTTTCTCTATGAAATATAAAGTACTGCTTGTTGATAAATAAATAAAAAGAACCGTATCTCCTATTGGACCCTTAATTGGACCTAGACGAGGTATAAACATGAAAGTGAGTCCTATGTTAGACTATGGGCATAGTGAACCGTTAGCGGGCTGTAGTTCGGTCACGCACTGAAAAAGGAACTGATTCCCTTAGATGATTTTCATTGATACAAAGTGTCGAATTTATACAAATTTACATGAGCACTAGTCCCTTAATTTAAGCCTAAAGACTAGACAATTAGAATCACAATTAATTACAGAATTGTACAATT
>JAYMTH010002537.1:0-12415 GCA_036897465.1 Pelargonium australe
AGTGTCTTGTTTGTCTAAATTTTTTGTCCCAAAATGAGTGTCTTGTTTCTATTTTTAGGTTATTATATTATTGTTTTTTCCATATTACTCTTATCACTTATGCACATGGAATGTAGGTGGAAAAATGAGGGTAATATTGGAAACACACTAAAATATGTGATATTTCTTAATTTTTGCAAAAAATGAAAACAAAACACTTATTTTGGAGACGGAGGGAGTATAATTTTTCTTTTTCTCCAAAGTATCTATAATAATCTTGAATTAGTAATTGTTTTTCTTTTTATTTTTATACAAGTGAGATGGCATATTCTCTCTCCTATGACGTGGACTATGAAATTACGTGGCAGTGAGGGAAGACGTTGACCCCACCGGCCCACCTATCAAAAGAGGAAGAAGAGAAGAAAGATGGATTTCACTCCTTGCTCCGATTCCGAGCAAGGCACAAACACAACAACCAATCTCTTCAATTGATCTCTCTCGCACAAAACTGAAAACCCTTGTTGATCCCTAGAAATGGCGGTTCCTGTGGTTCGATTCCCGATCTTTCTCTTTGTTAGAGTAATCGGAGTGCTCGCCGCCGCTCTGGTCCTCATTTGGACCGTGCATTTCAGAGGAGGCCTTGCTCTCATTTCCGAAAACAAAGACCTCATCTTCAATGTATTTCTCTCTCCCTCCATTTTCAGTTAAAGATATGTTATTTAGCTTCTCTGTTCGAGTTTATAATGCATTTTATATAATTAATTCGTCATTGCATGATTTTGAACCTTTGAAATTGATTGATGGAAGGAGGTTTAGCAGTTATTTATTTACTCCATTTAGTCGGCATCATAAATAAGTATGCGATCCATCAAACTTTTCGTAGTTTCTATTTTATTACTTCCTTTTTCCCAAATTGTAAGTAATGATGGGTCAACTATTGGTGTTGTTTGTAACTGGCTATAAATGTGCTGTTGGTGAATTGGTTGAAGTGGATCGTTGATTTTGGTTATGATGATACCACTGATTGACAAGTATAAGGATCATATTAGGTTCCTGTTTCAAATGATTTAATGTCTCCTTTATAAGAATGGCAAGCTGTTAGACTTCATGGGTCATGGATCGTTTTTGTGGGCCAAATTTAGTTAATGTGTCAAATGGTTGAACTTTTTAACTGTAAGTGTTGCATGGGCTAAGTTACCCAGAATCTATGGTATGGTAGTCAAATTGGAAACGTCGGTGTATGAATTAATAATTTCAGATAGTTATCAAACCATAGCTTTCTCAGGACTGCTTAAGCATTTTCATGATTTTGCCGCACATTCAGTATTCAAATTATTGATGGATTAGAGCTTGCTAAATTGGTATCACAAGCCGTTTCATTGTTTTCTCCTTCCCAAAAGGAGTGTAACTAAACCAGATTGGTAGCTGAGATATGTATCTTCAGTTTATTACTTGCAGTGTGTCCATTTACATGATAGAACAATTTCGTTACTTTCAGTTTGTGTTTGTTGTACTTACAATTGCTTTGTTCTGGGTAGGTTCATCCTGTTTTAATGCTGATTGGGCTTGTAATCTTAAATGGTGAAGGTAAATGTCATTTCTCCATGCTTTAAAGAGGTCTACCTCAATGTCCAGTAATTTGTTTCACAAATTTGCCATGAAACTTATTAGATGGTATTTTCTGCGTGGTACAAGTTATACCAAGCAATGCTTTCTAGATAATAAACACTGTAATGATTTTGGCTGAACATGAAAAGAATGATGAACTAATGAAACATCAACATTCAGATCCCTTTGTCTCTTTGATTTATTTTTTTGATACAGCCTTTGTTTCTTTGATTTATGATTCATGATCTGTAGAGAGTGGCCTTTACTATCACTAGTGGAGGCCAAGTGAGATTGCTTTTAGGGGTTTCCCTTTTGGAGTGCCTTGCATTGATTTAGAAGACATCATATTGTGTATTAAAATATTATTTTCAATCCTGAATAAAAGCTTTCTTCAGTTTTTTACCACACAATAGTAGTGCTTCTGGTTGTCAAAAGGAAAATTGGTTCTAGCTGATGCGGCTCTTTAACTCAAGTTAAAGGGGCATGCTTCTTGGCCACGTGCTAAACTAGTTGTCTTGAAAATGTTCAAGTATGGAGTCTTGAGGGACGGAGCTGGGGGATGAGGTCTTGAGCGCCAGAGTCTAGGTCCTTGCTCCTGAAACCTGCACAAGAGTAGCACATCGTTGGGGGGGGGGGGACTCAGGGGTGTGCTCGTGAATATGCCTTAGGTGTGAGAGTAAGAATCTACTCCAGAGAATTTGAACCACACCTCGTTGTGGAGAATTGTAGGGAGAATTGTAGAGGGATAATGTAGAGAGTGAAAGTCTCAATATCAATAGTTGGGTGCCTTCTTTTTTCAACACTGTTGGAGGCTAAGTATGAGGTGTGAATTGGGAGTAGTTAAGTTCAAAGATATAGAGTAAAACTGAATATTTTGTACTTATATTTTGGCATTTGATTGTGGAAAATTATAATGGACATTCGAAATATAGAAAGTAAGCATTATGATGTAATGGAGAGAATAGAATCAATTGGGAGAAATAACAAGGGTTGGTAAAATATCAAAGACCGACATCTTGATTACTGGAGAGATAGAAGTCTTTGTTATAAACCTTGAGCTACACCACACATGGCTTTGCCTTCTTTGATTTTATCTTCTTGACTCAAATGAGACCTACTTGCTGTCCAAGCTTATAGTGATCATGTAATTCCTTTGGGTTTGCATGATTTCAAACTCAGTGACCTTTGTATTATGTACATCATTTTAACAATAGTAAGCACCCTGAACTTTTTTACTCTTAACTTGGATAGAATGATTATACAGATAGAATATATTGTTCCCCATCGTGAACAACCAGTACTTTTTTCGTTGACACGGTGGTACTTAATAATGTCATGTTTCAAATTTTATGTTGGATTGATGCAGGCATGCTGGCATACAAGACAGTTTCCGGGACAAAAAGCTTCAAAAAATTAGTTCATCTCATGTTGCAACTTATTGCCCTTTGTTTAAGTGTCATTGGTCTATGGGCTGCTTGGAAATTCCACAATGACAAGGGCATTGACAACTTTTACAGCCTGCATTCATGGTTGGGGCTAGCTTGCCTTCTATTATTTGGAATTCAGGTATTGTTTAGAGCTGTTTAGCAATAATACCTGTATGGTATTTTTGTCCGAGAAATAACCTAAATTGCGCAATCATCTGTTTCGAGCAGTGGGCTGCTGGATTTGCGACCTTCTGGTACCCAGGAGGGTCTAGGAATATCAAAGCTACCTTACTGCCATGGCATGTATTCCTAGGGGTTTACATTTATGCCCTAGCTATTGCCGCTGCAACTACTGGAATCCTAGAAAAAGCCACGTTCCTTCAAACCAATCGGGTAATATCACGCTACTCCACTGAGGCTTTGCTCATAAATTCTTTAGGTATCTTGATAGTTACCTTGGGTGGTTTTGTAATTCTTGCCATTGTTTCTCCTTACAATGGAAAAAGTGATGTCCAAAGAGAAGCAACAGAATAAAAATTCCTTGTATTGTAAACATCACAATGACTGCAAACTGTGTCAAGGTATTCTGTTATTTTCTTCGTTAAAGAGTTAAAATTTGTTCTTGTCAGGGAAAAATTGATGCATGTAAATCAAAATTTCAGAGAAGTTGCTTTCATGGTATATGTTTGATTTGCAAATTTTCTTTACTTAGTATTGCTTACAATCTTAGACTTGTAAAAAGGTCATTGAGCTTTCGGACAGTAGTTGTTTTCCCGTTGATAGTTCTGAACTCACAAAACATAAAAATACGATAGTTAAGCCATTTGGCAATCCAAATTTGTAATGAGAATGAGAATCGAGAATTGAAATGTGATTCTCACGACCAAAAGGTAACACAAGAATCTCATTCTCATTTGTGATCGAAATTCTAATCCAAATGTAGCCTCTAATCCTATTGTTTGTTTAGCAATCCATCTTTCCCTTATTTTCTTTAACTTCCTTCAGGAGTAAGCATAAGCATTCAATTAATTTGATCCCAAGTTTGACATTAAATAAAACAAGGTACAAATATCATCAACAAAGTCGCAGTTCAGCATCGGCTCAAAATTTGATCCATGAATAATGACATGATAGAGATTCAAACTAAATACAAGCAAGCAACTCTAATAAGGATTGTCTTGAATTCCTGGGCAAAAAGGCTCATCATAGTTGAGAGATGCGTCATTAGAACTGCCCGGAGAGACGAATAGTTCGCACTCTTCACAGTCAGGTGAAAAACAAAAACTCAAAAGCATTACAAAGTCGAAGGGGCATATTATAGCCTTTATTCCAGGCAGAAGAAAACCAAAAAAATAAGAAGTCTACAGTCTTTGTGCATTAACATTGTTCTCAGACACAATTTTGAGCAGCCTCCGCGATTCTCTCATAAGCTATACTTATATCCATAAATGTTCTCTCCGATATTCTCGTACAATTACAGGCACACTTGTCGGCGGTATCTGAAACATGTTGAGTTGAATCAGTAGTCTACTTTAAAAACTAACCAATAACTCAAAACCATGCAAATAAGCATGTTCCATGATTCTCTGTCTGATATAGCAAGGGTAAAGCACATGGATGTGTTTCTAAATGTGAAATGTCATTATAAGTATATATAACCTAATGTGAACCATAGAGCACAGTTACAAATGGCTCAGAAGTTTCAACTTTCTAAACAACTTACCATTCCATAATCAGTAATGATCATTGAAACATAATCTGAAGGTGTTGCGTCGTAACTGTCAATGCCAATCCAAAAGGTAAACAAGTTAGTTATGGCAAAGATGAGGGCATATGGAGGGTGAACATATAACTGATTTAAGGTTATGGACACTCACATCAGATTCAATAGTTGTAAATTTTCACTACTAGCCCAACCATCTAAATAGTTAATATCCTCTCTACCTGGAACCTTCGAAATGACATCTGGATCACCTGCAAAAGGTAACAAAAAAAAATACAATTGGAGCAAATACCTAAGACATTAAGCAGCAGGAGAGCAATGAGGCAAATCACACAACTGAAAAGAATCTCCAGTTTCTACATCTGCTAGAAATGCATACCTAGCTCATTAGAGCATATTGAATCAAGCTGTACTCTTTCATGAAATTTATATGCTTCACAACATACTAATACCGGCAAGCCAAATGCATGCGCAACCATAGCAACACATGCAGTCCCAACCCTCGAGTAAACTGTTCCATTAGACAACACTGATGAAGCACCTAAAAATACTTTAGTGACTTCATGCATGATATAGGAAACAGCATTTATATGCGTGTATGTGCAGCTAAGACCGTTAGCCACCAGCCTACGAAGTAGAAGTTGTCCTTCGAGCTTTGGACGAGAGTCCACTACAACAACACGGAACTGTTTACCAAGTTCATGGGCGTGTAACAGTATCATTTCAACTGCAGAGGAAGACCCATATGTGAGAAGAACATCTCCATCCCTGATTTTTGTAACAGCATGCTTCACTATCACTCTGTCTGCAACTATGATCTTCTCATTTATAAAACGATCTATGTCGGACTGAAGAGATGCTTTTGCTTCCGACTCAGACAGCGTCAAAGGTAACTTGGTAATTCTACTTTTGAGAAATCTGATCGCATTCCCCATGCTGACTGAAAGGGGCCTGCACTGATTGAGAAATGAAACATAACTACTTATTTTAGCAGTTAAGTCCCTTGTAAGAGTTTTCTCAGGGGGTGTTGCGTAATCTCTAACAGCCTCTTGAAATGCTTGAAGCATTGCAATACAACGAGCATTGCCGCCAGATACATCTCCTGATAAATACTGCAATCCAACCTGACAACAAGCACAAAAAATCACCATCAGATAAAAGAATAGAAATTACCAAACGCCTTGTCTACAAAATAATGCTCCGCCCCAAAATGAGTGTCTTATATTTCTTTTTGGAAATATACTATGTTAGCTAGTGGTGGACATTTCCCTTGTATCCCCGTGTGCATGTGTTGTAACAAAATCAGGGGATTCTAACAGAACTATTGAAGATATTATTGGTAATTCATACATAACTAACTATAAAAATAAAGAGGACACTCATTTCGGACAAAATTTCAAGAGAAACAAGACACTAATTTTGGGGCGTAGGGAGTAATAATTCATAACTTCAAACGTCATTTGGTATGTAATACTACCTCTGCCTCAAAATATGTATCCTCTTCCTCAAAAACTTTAGCCACAAAATGAATGACCTCTTCCTTTTAAGTTAAATATACATGAAATACCACTAATATCCCTAAGATAAGTTAGAAGTTAGAACCATTTGATTTGTTACATCAAAGTCAAATCAGGGCACACAAAGGAAAGTTACGCAATAATCAAATCATACTCAACTTTTTGTAAGAAAAAGATAGAAGACAATCATTTTGGAACGGACTGAGTATCATATAACTTTGTAGAAAAGACCAAGGTTAATTTCAGTTTCTAAAGTCTTGTTACCTTGTATACGGCAGGATGCATCGGATCAAGCTGGAAAAACTTTGACTCCAGTTCAGGAAGCTGGTTTCCATGTTCATATTGAGGCAAATGCCTGAACAATTCAACTCTGTTCCTAGCTTCAGTTTGCTTCACAACAGCACGCCTTTTTGCCTTTTCTACTCGGCTTGTATCATCATACTGCATGCGTGGATGAGGAACATCCTTTTTTCTCTCTTTTTCAGGTGGACGCTCACCCCCTTTCTTCTCAGAAGCTGCTACTGATGCGCTGTCATTCTTTTGTGAAGGAGGCTTAGAAACTTTAGCTGGTTTTGGATTCCCAGAAGCAGCAGAAGCAGGAATCTTGCCACCTTCAGCTGATAAACATTGTGATTGAAAAGCAACACAATGACAGTGTTACTATAATGTACAGCTTGTGAGGACAAAGTAATTAAAAGAATGACTGTGACACTATGCATGCTTTAGGACACTAAGTTGTTTGAGATATAACGATCAGCATAATCAATGAAAATTTTGAAATTACAATATGATGTAAATTTAAGAAAGAATAAAACCATAAGTCCATAACAACGATAATAAAGAGAACAATTTTTCAGATATATTGAAAAAGTTGGAAGATACATTTTTACACCTAACCACATTCAACAGTTATGACTCTAGCATGGTACATGCTCAAAAAGTTGCAAAATTAATTCAACAATACAACCACATGTACCTTTGGCAGCAGCTTTTGCAGCTCTTTGAGCCTCTTGAAGAGCACGCCTTTCAGCTTTTGAAGGCTTCTCTTTCACAGGCTTTGAAGTAGCAGATTTTGAACTAGTGAGACGGTCATTTTGCACCTCAACTGATGCTCCTCCAGCTTTTTCTGCAATCATTTTACATGGTAAGCATTAACTGCACTATCAATGAAGGTCTATGTGACTATGGGAATATTATCAAATAATTTTACTAAACTGGTTTTATGTCTCTTCCATGCATGTATTCTAGATACTTCAAATGATCTTCCATATACTTTATCTGCTAGCCTGAAGACATTTCATAATCCTATATCTCATGAAAACTTCTAATCTAACTATCTAAGAGAGAAATTTGTTCAACATACAAGAGAGAAAACATAATTACTCACATATGTCACACAACAATAAGCATATATACCTAGGTCCTCACAAAGACTAGCTTTATGTAGGATATGCCTTGCCAAGGATAGATGAGACATTACATATATGTCATGATTTTAGAATCTCCCCAAGGAACTAGGTTGGCTAACCTTTTATGATGTATTGCAAATATTACCATCACCCAACCCTAATTATATGTTTCCCCTGTTTAATCTTTAGAAAAGATAATCACTGGGTGCCTAGCTATTTAGGTACCACAACTACAGGAAAACATTGTCTTCCAAAGCAGATTTTGTTATACGAAATTGTACGAGTTTAAAGCATGCACTCATTCTGTAGTTAAATGCCTAATAGTTTAGGCGTTATATCAGCCACTAAAACTTCACATTTCTTCAAAAATCCCATGTTTATATCATATTGAGATGAAAGTATAATAAACCACCAAAAAATATACATGGGTTACCCCTCAATAATCAAATATTCCAAGGAATGCATTGTTAAATGAACTACAAAAAGATAATTTCTAGGAATCCTAAAATTAAAATCCGCACACCCTTACAGCCTATGATCAATACCAAAGAATACTCCTTCAAAACCATAAAACTACAGTTCTTACTTTTTTTATCTAAAGAAAAACAATCAAGAAAGCTTCTGGTACAAGGATATAACGTTATATATTATGAAGTACTGAGATTTTATTTTCTGTACCAACGGAATTTGCAGGTGCTAATGTCTTAACTGATGAGAGTAGAATGGACATTATTGCCAAATAGTTGGAAAGAAACCAGGGAATCGTAGGAGTTTGGAATAAGTACAACCATGCTTCTTGAATCGATGTTTGGATCATGAATCGCTAGAGCTATTTTTTGAACCGTGAACAGAATGACTCATAATTTTTAAATTATTTTATACTAAGTTACCATTTTTCGCCCAAACAATAAAGAACCATGCAGTTCACACTGATTTGATTCAATATAAACAACTAAGCAACAATTCAAATACTCTAGCAGTTCGACCAACAGAGACAAACCTTCTGTACGTTACATACAATATGTATCCCAAGATATGAACAACACCAACAACCATGTGTAAAGACAAAACAAATTATGTAGAATGTAATTTACGAATAAATAGGGAGTGTGTAGTGGTTCGATTATGGTAAGAGATATGAATATTACTAAAAGTTACCAATTTACATACCTAGCACGTACATCTAAACAAAAGGGGAGATTGAAGAGGAAGTTAGAAATTAAATAGTGCATAGTGGTTGAAGTGGGAGGAAGGAATAAAAATTATTCCCGCCTTAATTTCAATGCCTAATCTAGGATGGTGTAAATCTGTAATACAAATGGCATGTGTAGTATGCTGCGTATACAGATAGATCAGTGCTGATTATAGGAAGGCTACCCATTCGAAAAGGTATGAAATCACAATATTTAGTTGAAACATTCCAGCTTCAACCAAGTTTTTGAAGAATTATCCCCAAAAATTAGGTCATACCCATATTTCAAGTCATTGCAGTATAGAGCAGCATATGGATTGGTCCTCTATCTTCATAAGCATATCATAAAATTGCATAACATAATACCAATTTGATTTTGTTATTACATGAATGAGAATTAGCTTATTAGTATTGAATTATGCAAAAATCAATTCAAGAGCAAACGAACATACCAGAAATACCCAGAGGCATGTTCACCACTGAAACCGTGGTCAACCCACTAGCTGGAACGCTACTCGCCTTCACTGCCGTCAAATCAAAGCCTCCACCAGGAAACGACGAAGCCGCCGAAATCCTCCCCGAATTTCTCTTTCCAGCCCTAGCCGGAGACGCCACATCATCCCAGAAGTCGGCATCGCCCACCATCTTGCTCGACGTCGGAGAGAACTCGGAAGCATTGTAGCTGCCCACGAGAATGGAGTCCCGGCGGAGAGGGGAGGCTGGGACCGGAGGAAAGGGAACGGAGCGGGAGGCGAGGAGGTTCTCGGAGTTGTGGCGCGGCGGAGGGATCATGACCGGCGAGAGGGAGTTGCCGGAGGGGGAGATGTCGGAGGCAGGAGGGGAAGTGGAGGAGGAGGTAATCGGGTCAGGAGGACCCGATTGGGAGCGATCGGGTGGGGCGCCGGGAGTGAAGAATCCGACGTGGCGGACCTTGGGGTCGATGACGGCGCGGGAGGGTCGGCGAGAATCCATGGCAGAGGAGGATAGGAGGCTAGAAGTAGAAGTAGAAGAGGTTGAGGTTCATTAGATGGAAGGAAGATTGGAAGGGGTTTGTTTTCTCGGGAAAATCTGGATGGGAAGAGGTTAATGTAAGGTAGGGTTTTATGTAGTGGGATTAGTAGAGACAGTCAGAGCCGAGAACCCAAATAAAAAGAATTTTTTTTTTTTTTTTAAAGGAAAATTAGGAATCCGAATATAAGTGATATATAAATACAGTACACCACCACAAACAGTACTAATTTTCAGGTCACCGGAAAATTTAAGAGTTTGATTTTTCGGTCGCCGGAAAAATCATCTCTTGAATTGTCCGGTTACCAGTTTGTCACGTCATCAAGTTAACGGAGCATTTAACGAGTATAGACAACGGGTACTCGATTGAGTTCAAAATAGAAGTGTGGATAGTAACTCTAGTAGAATAAAATATTGGGTACTAAATTGAGTTTCTGACCAAAGATTGGGGTACAAAATTTACCTTTAACCCTACTTTCTTTAAGTTTTTTTTGTGTACGTTTGTATATTTTTTTGTCATTGGTATTGATGCGCTTGTTTTGACCGGGGGTCAACGCAAGCACACTAGGATGTCCAGGTGTTGAGTCTTCTTGTCCATGTATGCATAGGTTCTAAAATATTCCAAGTCTTTTGTTGATGGTCGATCCACGTAGCTTGATGATGTTGGACGATGGAGCTCCTGGTACCTGTCACATGCGAGGAACAATACATCAAAGAACGATGACTCAGGGTTGTGGATGCAGGACACCGCCTCAGGCGTACGTGAGAGTAAGTCTGCGAAGATCACAAGAGGAGAACTTTGGAGCCTTCGAGGGAGCTGACCTTTGAGGAAAGCTTTGAAGCGTTCGAGGGAGTTGTCCCTCGAGGGGAGCTTTGGAGCCTTCGAGTGAGTTGACCTTCAAGGGAAGCTTTGGAGTCTTTGATGGAAGCTTTGGTCTCGGTCTTGAGAATGAGACAACGTCCCGTACGGATATCGGGTTGGGTCTCGGCGTGAGCACGTCCCACGTCACATGTTTGACTAGGGAACGTGTTTAATGGACAATGGTCTGGGCCTTGGAGTGAGCGCGTTCGGCGCCCTATGTTTGGCTTGGGCGAGTCACTTACGGAATTGGTCCGGGTCTTGGCGTGAGCGCGTCCCGCACCTCATGCTTGGCTTGGGCGCGTCACGTACGGACATTGGTCCAGATCTTGGCGTGAGCGCGTCCCGCACCCCATGCTTGGCTTGAGCGCGTCACGTACGGACATTGGTCCAGATCTTGGCGTGAGCGCGTCCCACGTCCCATATTTGGCTTGGGCGCGTCACGTATGAACATTGGTCCGGGTCTTGGCGTGAGCGCATCCCATATTTGAATGGGGCGCGTCATGTACAGACAATGGTTCGGGTCTTAGAGTGAGCACGTCCCGCACACCATGCTTGGCTTGAAAAAGTCATGTACGGACATTGGTCCAGGTCTTGGAGTAAGCACGTCCTGCACCCCATGCTTGGCTTGGGCGTGTCACGTACGAACATTGGTCCAGGTCTTGGCGTGAGCGCGTCTCGTATTTGACTTGGGTGCGTCACGTACGGACATTGGTCTGGGTCTTGCGTGAGCGCATCCCGCGTCTCATGTCCCGAGTACCATGGCCCGTGTCCCGTTGTTGGAGTTTTGAGCTTTGATAGAGGGACTAAGTGCGAGGGATTGTCATGTGTGGATGTGGTCATTGTTGAAGGGAGTGGTCGATACAGAAGTGTGCCGGTAGTTGATGAAGGAGGGTAGGTCATGTGTATTGTACACAGTACAGTGACGTACATGTGGAAGGAGTGTGTACTGTACGGATGGTGTACATAGGTGGAGGGAGTGTGTGTCTTGTATAGACAAGAGGATGTGTGTCCTGTACGGACTTGAGGAGGTGTTGTCGGTGTCTCATAGCCGAATGAGAGGGAGCCATCAGAGGTTTTCGAGCTTGGACGGGAGAGAGACGACCGGTGATGACCACAACCGTGGAGGATGAGGGCATAATCGAGTCATCGACGAGAGAGGTCGCCGAATCTGGTACGGAGAAGAAGACGGGGCCGTCGTGGTTGCTGCTGGGAGCTCGGGGCTCGACGGCGGTGGGCAACTAGGGTCGCGCGGAGGACGTCGGCAAAGGTAGGCTCCAAATCTGGTGCCGACGGGGGGCTCGCGTTGGTCGGAGTTCAAAGGAGATGGTCGTCGTCGATGGCTTGGTCTTGGCGGCCAACGCGGGGCTCGACGGAGGCCGTTTTAAGGCGTGGCCAGAGCTTTAGGCCGCGCTGTCCAAGTCCGGTACCGTGAAGTCTGTCGACGGAGCCAGATCCGATGGCTTCCTCACGAGGCGATTGTTGGAATTGTCCCTATTTAATGGGGGCAATTGGGTAACTTTGTCCTATGAGGCAAAATGGTATTTTCACCCATTTTATCATCTCCTAAATGAGAAGAGAGTTGCTGAATCAAAAACCAGAAAGAGAGAGGACAAAAACGAGAGAGAAAAACAAAAAGAGAGAGAGGGTTTTGCTGGAAAATTCCAGCTTGAACCAGCCACCTTGCAACGGC
>JAYMTH010002538.1:0-12411 GCA_036897465.1 Pelargonium australe
TACTATCTAGCTAGCACTCTCTCTCTCTCTCTCTCTCTCTCTCTCTCTCTCTCTCTCTCTCTCTCTCATATATATACGTGTATACATACATGTATATTACATTAACTACGTTCTCTTGAGTTTGTTACAACACATAAATGTATAATATGAACTAACTTCTCATTAATTAGTCTCAAAATAAAATTCTTCAAGACACTAATTCTCAAAACGGATAAAATAATAAAATAGCAAAACCTGAAAGAGCTTTCTTAAAAAAAGAATCATATAATCGGCTCTAATATCTTTCTAAAGGTGTTATTGTATACGATGACCCATCATCACCGTGACTATAAAGCGAATGTACAAACATTTTACATGTAAACCTACCACCATACTCAATTTTATGACTGAAATTCGAACATTTAGCACATCACGATATTATAAACTCTCATAGATTGAAAATATTCGAATTGTCAATCCTACGTCACCATATTTATGCATATGTGTAGCCATGCAAGCATTCTATACATACATGTTACATTATATATATATATATAATAGTGAGTAAAATGAATTCCAATATTTATTGTGAGATGATGATGAAGTGAAGAAAAAAACATCAAACCTGAGTTGGAAGACTGAACGGATGATTCTTGCTGTCGATCGGTGTGTTCACGGATTTGTCTTAATTTGCCTTTTAATAATTAATATATGACCGCACATACAATAACCACAGAACTTGTTGTATTTAATTTACACTCTTATTGAGTACAAAATTAAATTATATTAATTACTACCATATGTAATACTTAATAAATAAATTATGTTCTTTATGTATTGATATTATGCTAATATACAATATTGCTTTCTTATAGATTGATTCTTCATGCATGCATGATGTATTGAAAATAGACTAATTAATTGTATAAAAAAATTATCATTATGAACTTATTATTGTTTATTATGAATATCTAGTAAACTAATTTAAAGAAAATAAACAAACAAGGGAGATATAATATATTACAATACCGTTTATCTAATGTTAGAGAGAATGATTTCTACACTCGATAAATGTATGATATGAAGATTAATTATAAAAAATGCTATATACATGTAACGTTTTATAATTCATTCAAATTATTAATAAAATAGTAAATACGACATATTTCATTAATCAGTTATTACACCATGTACAAATATGAACCAAAATCACTTAAAATCAACCCATCTTTAATTTATTTAATTAGCCACTATATATTTTTTTTATCTTCTTCAATATTTATATGTGATTTCATCTATCAATAACAATAAACAATACTACAAGATAAAACCTACCAAAACTATACAATAACCAACAAAATAAATCTTATGAAACAACTCATATATGAAGATCACAACTTGTTCATTGTCGAATATTGGTAGTTGCATGTGAGGAATAAAAATATATGAAACAATTAATAAATATTTGTTTTGATTTTTTCTTTATAATCTCATTGAGACATGAGACGATATTGAAGATGAAGACATGCCTTGGGCCTGTCAATTTGTCAGTCATATTGTTGTTTTTGTCTTGGCTTTGCAAGGTCAACTTTCAACAATATATTTTCATTATTTTAGTTTTATTGTAATCAAAATTCAATAAATAAATACAAATGTGTGACATTAAATATGAATAATTGGCACCGAAGCAAATATTATTTAAGTGCATGGGACTACGTAGCTCCCTATTAATGCGGATCAAAACCATTATTTTAGAATGAGCATGTTTGTCTTTTAGGTGGAACAATTTGGATTTGATTAAAATATTGATATAATTCGTTCAATTTTTGATAGGATTAGATCGAATAAATTTGTTGTTTCATATTAAAAATCTAAATTTTATCAAGTATGTTAGGATCTAGAAAATAAAACGATATGATCTCATTCGATCCAATTTTATAGTTTGTATCAATTTAAATATGATCAAGTGGTTAAAATACTTTAAATTCTCTTTGAGGTTCGAACTCTTTGAAGAATGAGAAACAATATTACTTCGAGTATGATGTCCCTTTATAGAGAAAAAAAAATCTAAACATGAACAAATCCAATCCATAATTTAAATTGTCACCTATATTTTGACCATAATATAGACTCTCAATTTTATAGACATATGGTCCAATGAAGAAATGACAAATTTGTCCTTCTTCTTCATTCATGAAGAACATGCATATGAATGTCGCCGAAAATTTCATAGTTTCGCCGGAGTTGACCATTCAGATTCCTCGGATATTCAATAAGGTCCAATCAAGAAATGAGTTTACCACATTTAAATTGGAGTTGACCATAATATATATAGACTCTAAATTTAAATGTGGTCCATATAGGTGACCGAAATTTATGAACATATTTGGAGTTGACCATTCAGATTCCTCGGATGTTTAATATGGTCCAATCAAGAAATGAGTAGAGTATATTTTGATTGAGTTTGAACGTGTAAAAGCTCGAGTTCAAATTGTCAGTACTTGATGATACGCATAATTTTGGGCTCATATTTGAGACCCATTTATCAAGTCCACTTATTGATCAAGCCCAAGATTAATGGCAAAGCCCATAACTAATGGTCAAGCCCAATTATTGGTTTAAGTCCAATGACTCATTGTGTCTACATTCAATGAACCTAATTGGTACTCATCTCATAAGTAGCTCCAATCAGATTCAAGGCGTGACATGATCTCCACCAATCAGAATTGAGCTCCTTCACTATAAATACTCATAGGGTGCAAGGTTCAATTCACTCTCAATTCTCCACTTGTACTCTTTTTACAAGTGCTAAGCATTATTCATCTGTGGAGTTCTTCTCTCACGCCGGACGCACTGGTCTTCACTTAACGCGTGTTTTATTTTGCAGCGTCCTGATCATATAATTTGGAGCCTTGTGGTACCTTATTATATCGGTTTGGACTCAAAGAAGAGGATTGATCTAAAAATACCGCTGGATGACTACAACAAACTGTTTCCGTCAACTTCGAGACAAAAATAGCGCATCAGTACTATTTAACCATCTACTCCATCATTATAAACTTCTCCATTTCTCGTATTGTTTTTCACTTTAACATCCTCTGCATATTATATGCTTGCATGTCATGCACGTACTCATTGAGCAAATTTGGGCCGTCATTTTGGGCCCACTTCAATCCATAAACGGCCCACAAAGTTCCTCGTGGGCCTCTAAGTTGGGCCCTTTCAAGTATTTTGGTTTTGGGCCTCCACATAAAAGATTAGGCCTGTGGGGGTAATTTAGTAAATTCATAAGCTACCTTCATCGAGTTGTCTGTGTTCGAACACGTCTATCATAAATGGAAACAAACCAGAGACACACATTAGTACATTACCATAATCTTCACAAAAACACTTGTTTGGTTCGGCGGTTTTGTCTTTGCTCTGGAAGTGGCAATGACACTTGCAAGAGCTAAATTGTCACTACCATTTCCCAATATCTCGTAGCTTTCTGTAAATCATCGCCACATGTTTCAATTTCGTTTTCATGATCGTACAATTTGTTCGAGCCCTAATTCTTCTATTTCGGCGCTTCAGAGAAGATAAGATCATTTCTATGCCTAGCTGATGTCAAAGAGTTGATTTTGGAATCTTTCGAAGCTGATTTTGCGTTTTCTCGCTCTGAAGCTACGATTCCTCAGGTTTCAGAAATTTCTTTCTTGCTTTCTCGGCAGCCAAACAGGGGGTGATTGTTAGATTTTGATTCTTTCATGGCTTCTGTGAAAGAATTGGGTATTGGTACCTCTTTTACTGCGTTACTTCCACTTTATCGGCAACAGAATTTTGTAAATTGGGGATTTTCTGTCAAATCTTGCTTCAGAATTTGTGCCCCAAATCACCAAAACCCTAGTTTTAATGCTGCGAGATCGAGAAAAGGTCGAGGGTTTAGGGTTTATAATAATTCAGTTGAGCTGGACCAGCTTGTTACAAGAATTTGCGCTCCAGATCACCAAAACCCTAGTTTTAGTATTGCAAAATCGAGGAAAGTTCGAGAATTTAAGGCTCGTAGTAATTCGGTTGAGCTGGACCAGGTTGTTACGAGTGATGACGAAGAGGAAATGAGTAACGGGTTTTATGAGGCGATTGAGGAATTGGAGAGTATGACGAGGGAGCCTTCGGACATTCTCGGAGAAATGAACGACAGGCTCTCGACACGGGAAATGCAATTGGTGCTTGTGTACTTTGCTCAAGAGGGGAGGGACTCTTGGTGTGCGCTGGAGGTCTTTGAGTGGCTCAAGAAAGAGAATCGGGTTGATAACGAGACTATGGAGCTTATGGTTTCGATTATGTGTAGTTGGGCTAAGAAGTTGATTGAGGAGAAACGCGATGTTAGCGATGTGGTAGACCTTCTGGCGGACATGGATTGTGTTGGTTTGAAGCCGAGTTTTAGTATGATAGAGAAAGTGATATCATTGTATTGGGAATTGGGGGAGAAGGAGGGGGCGATTGTGTTTGTGAAAGAGGTGTTGAGACGCGGGTTTGCTTACTCGGTGGATGATGGGGATGGACGTAAAGGAGGCCCGTCAGGGTATCTCGCTTGGAAGATGATGGTAAGATATTAGCAAGTGTCAATCTCGTTATTTTCATGCTTATTGTTGTTCTCTCATTGGAAATTTGGCTGTTCATTGTGCATGCTAGCGAGAATTAGAATTTGGGTGTTAATTGATACTTCCTCTTTCCCAAAATGAGTGTTAATTATGCATGAATTACTAATAAGTAATACCCCTACTTGAGTTTGTTACACTAATTGACTTTCTCTAATTTTTGCTAAAAATGGAAAGTGAACCCTCATTTTGGGATGAAGGGAGTGATGAGCATGAGGTGTTATGACTTGCATCCGATTAGGTGATTTTGGCTTTGTTTTTTTGCATTGTTAAGAACTTGTTGGAAATGAATTTTCTTAAATTTGTCCAATAAAACAAGGGTCCACTTCCTTTTAAAAGTAATTTTACTCGAATTACCAATAATATCCCAGTTAGAACTAATTGAGTTTGTCACACTAATTTTTATTTTTTGCTAAAATTATGTTGGAGTTGGATTTATTTTGCATTTTTGTCTTGAATACATTTCATCCAATCTACTTGAACATGTTCGCTAGCTCATTTTGATTACAACGTGTTGATGCATGTGTGTTAGTTCATTAAGTATGTAGCGCAAGGCCTAGTCTTTAATATTTTTGTAGCTTTGTGAATATTGTGAAGAGCAATTTTGAATTTCTTTCCCTTAGGTTGAGGGTAACTTCAGAGACACAGTGAAATTTGTATTTGATCTCCGAGATTCCGGGTTCAATCCCTCTGAATACGCATATTTCATCGCTATGACGGCCGTAGTCAAGGAGATGAACGAATTTGCCAAAGCTTTACGGAAGTTGAAAGCTTTTGCAAAGTCCGGCGTGGTAGCTCAATTGGATATTGAAAACGTCAAGCTCATTGAAACGTATCAATCCGATCTTTTAGCCGACGGGTTATGCTTGTCCAGTTGGCTGATCCAGAACGGAAGCTCCTCACTTCGTAAGATGGCTCATGAGAAGCTACTCACTATGTATATCTGCGCTGGTCGTGGACTTGAGGCTGAGAGGCAATTGTGGGAGATGAAGCTTGCCGGGAAAGAGGCCGATAGGGACATTTATAACATCGTTTTGGCCATCTGCGCTTCGCAAAAAGAAACTATTGCTGTATCGCGACTCCTCACTGTATTAGAGGTCACGAGCTCTCTGCAATGGAAGAAAACGTTGTCGTGGCTGTTGAGAGGGTACATCAAAGGAGGACATTTCAATGATGCCGCGGACACAATAATTAGAATGCTTGACTCGGGTTTGTATCCAGAATATATGGACAGAGTCGCAGTTGTGCAGGGACTCGGGAGAAGGATATGTCAATCTGTAAAGATTGAAACTTATATGAAGGTATGTAAACGTCTCTCTGATACGAATTTAGTCGGGCCGTGTCTTTTATACATGTATATAAAGAAGTACAAGCTTTGGATCATAGAAATGATTTGAAGAACTTGAAGCTGAAGCTGTTGAAGTACACATTTTGGTGGACAAAGTACGTTATCATGTATGCCTGTTTTTTGGGTTTTCCACTGGGTTTTTCAGAAGTCTCTGGATTCTGATTTTGTATAGATTTTCGGGATTTTGGAATACGGTATGAGTGATGTTCTTGGGGTCGGATATTTATGTATATATTGCGGCTTCTATCCGCATACTGAGGAGTCTCCTACAGTGTAGCTAGTTCAGTACCTATAAATGTCACAGGTATGTTTTGTTGGATTTTTTGTTATGTACTTACTCATATTCTAATATGCATACTATTTACAAATTTGTCTCTCAATGTGTACTAAAGCATACGGATCCAACTAGAGGTGGTAATTCTGATCGGATCGATACAAGCCGAATCTGATCTAAAAGGGGTTCCGATCTATAGATTCGTATTTTGTGTAAAATGAGTAGATTCGTTTGATATGATATTAATTTTGCTGAAAAATTAAATATAAAATTGATCAGATCAGATTTTGAATGTTAGCGTGTCCGGGTTCAAATTATTAGCTTGATCTATGTCCAGCTCATAACTTCTTGCTCCAACATCCTTCTAGGATGACAATTTGGGTTATGACACATGACACGGGTTTCTGGGTTTGGAGTCAGCTTAATCGGAGCTTGTGTTGAATAATTCAACATGTTTACTAATCAAGTTGTGTTTGTGATGAACCTATTTGAACTGTCTAACTTGTTTAATCAAACGTGCCATATAATGTCGAGTTAATCTTAATTAGTTTGTTTAAATCATGTTCCGACTGGTTGTTTAGTTAAACTCTCAATTATTTTGCAATCGAGTCTGATTATTAACATATATTTAAACTACCAACACAAAATGTGACCGAACACGAATTGCCACTCCTAACTCGTTGGTTTGAGATGCATACATTGGAGACTAGAGCCTAACACCTTCGCAAATCTCGTGAACATGAGTTGTCATCATGATATACAATGTATGCTTCAGTATCCTGCTTTCCTCAAGCTTGGAAGAGTATTTTCTTTCATTACATGTAATGACATTATACAAAACTCGAAAAGAAATGAAAATAACAATGGCCAACACGCGGCCATATCTAAAATTATGTGCAAAGTGTTTGTTCGATATAAGTGAAAGAAGTAACCGGATAAAATTGTTTGGTCGTCTCAAAAAAGCAACTTGAAACTTCTGACATAAATTATTTTCAGGCGAAGCTTCATTTCAGCCACGAACTTACCAAAAACCCAAACCCCAAAAAACGCCTAAAAACTTTTGTTTTCAGGCGAAGTCTTATTTCTGCAAGGAACTTACTGAACAACCCGAAAACGCCCGCCATATTATACAATAGATACACGCATAATTTACCATATATGCATCACTCAGGAACAAACAAAAGAATCAGTAAACGCATACCCGGGTAATGCGGATCTAAACGGGCATGTATTTTTATCAGACAACTTTTCATCAGTTCTAACGTGTCTAAGCACTTAGTGGAGAATGTTAGAGCCGATAAAAAGATGCTAAACACGAATGCACAAGTGTTTTCCCCCCGACCCGTGTTAGACCCGTGACCCGAATTGCTTTACAGTATAGTAATGTAATGTAATGTAATGTAATGTAATGTACCTTCATCAACTTCCATCTGTGGACATAATTTCAAGCTCTGCCCACCAAAGATGGGACAGTTTTGGAGTAACTCCATCAGGTCCCATAGCTGTGATCTCCTTCATTCTAGCTGTGACTTCTTTCATTGAAGGTCTCTGGTTGGGATCAGAATTGACACAATCACTGATCACTCCAACCAACTTCCCAACCACATCTTCCTGAAAAGACTCCAGAGTTGGATCCACCATTTCTGTCAAAGATTCCTGACCCCTCAGGTTTTTGCAAACCCAATCTGCACCGATCCTTCCGGTTACCATCTCAAACAAGACCAACCCGAAGCTGTAAACATTGGCCTCTGGACGCGACGAGGGAGCTTCCAGGAGTTCCATGGAGTGATCCGGTGCTGTTTTCGCTGACGAGTCGTTTTGAAAAGTGAAGTCTGATATTTTGGCGGCGTAGTCTTCGGTGAGGAACACTGAGGAAGATTTGAGGTTTGGATGGGTAATGGGTGGTGTGAGATTGTGCATGTGTTCTAGGCAGTATGCTATGCCCATAGCTATCCGGAGCCGCATCTCCCAGTTCAAGTGTTCTGCTTCGATTACTGCATGATGTACAGAAGATGTAATAGCCATTCAAATCAAAGCTATGAAATTAATACAATCTATGCAGTTGCAAAACAGAGCTATGACACTGCTTAGGATCTTAAAAATATACTCGCCATCTCAAAATAAGCATTATGTTTTTCTTGCATTTAAACTCGGCCTGAAACCCGAATTGCCAGCTCTATAAGATACAATAGGTTAACTAATAATCATGTAGAGGTAGTTAAGGTGCTCACCATGGAGATGCTCAAAGAGTGTTCCATTTGGAGCATACTCAAAGACCATCATTCTTGTAAAGGGCTCCTCTTCTTCACAGTACCCAATAAGGTTCACAAAGTTCTTGTGGTTCACTTTCGACAATGTGCTGATCTGAAAACATGATCAGAAATGAGAGTTCGAGTCTCTTCAGAGTAGAAAATTAAGAAGAGATTTGATTCTCAAGTACCTTCTTTCTGAATTGGGATTCTAGATTTTTTGACCAGTCTTTCGATGAAGTCACTCCAATGGATGTCACAGCAATTTCAACACCACTTGACAGAGTACCCTTATAAACAGTGCCGTCTGAAAAATAGCCAATTATGTTACTGAAATCTTCACAAGCTGCCTCAAGTTCTGATCGCTTGAGCTTTGGAACACCTGAAATAGAAACGATGAGTCTTAAATATGAGAATAGAAAACAAGTTAATATATGCTGAAAGCTTAAATGATTCATTAGACTGCATGCATCCCAAGCTCATGTCTACTCTATATATAAAAAATGAAAATGAGGAAAATAATTGGGTTCTCATTCTATTAGTGGATGAATGAGGAAAAAAATGAGTAGAGAACTAGAAAAATGAATTAAAAATAAATATAGATGGCAATTTATTCCATAAAAAAATAAGGAGAAAGATTAAAGAATGATGACCTGATACAAATGCTTTCTGAAGCTGTCCACTTAAGCCTGTGGCCCAAGGCTTCACAGTAGCCACCTTAGTTCTCTGGAAGAAGAAAATGCTAATGGCTATAATCAAAATGAATGAAGATCCCCCAAAAAGTCCAACCCAAATTAGAATTTTATGATGCTTTGACATGGAATGCTTATTTGCAATTAGGCTTGGAGTTGAAGCAGGGGCATGAACTGGAGCCCCAGTGGATTCTGAAGGTGTAGAGACAGTAATTGGGGGATATGATGGAGGTGGTGCTTCAACAGGTGGAGGTGATGTGGCTAAAAGGAGACCAGGGGAAGATGCAGGAGGAGAAGATCCTGGAGATTGTGTAGGAGATGGTGATGGAGAGTATGATGATGATGGTGATAAAAATGGAGAATTGAGAGGTGATGCTAATGGTGAAATTGGAGAATCCAATGGTGAAGACAAGAGGTAAGATGGTGGTAATGAAGAGAGCGTCTGCGAAGTTGATTTGGAACCCTTTTGATTAGCTTTTTTCATTTTAGCTTTGGATGGATTTTGGGCGTATGATCCCTGCAGCTTCCTGTTGTGAGCCATATCTCTGTGTTGAACTGTGTTCCTGACATGGCAAACAGAAATTTATTAGCCAGATTGTTTCAGGACACTATTTGGAACCAGTCAATTTAAAGAACATTTCTCAATTCTGAATATAAGATGTTTGAACTTGCTAGGATCTTTCAGGTTAAAACCATGGCACATTGCCGAAGTTCACTCATCTCCTAAGGCTTTCAGTAATGTAGTTGCTTCAAGTAACTTGGAACTTCAATCTTCCATAAGATTGTTCAACTAGCTACTTCAAAATCATAGAAAACCTATATTCCCAAATCATTAACCTAAAGTAGCAATTGCTAACCAAGTGCTCCCTTCGTCCCAAAATGATTGTCCTCTTTCTCCCAAAAAAAAAAAAATCCCAAAATGAGCGTCCAAGTTCTATTTTGGTTAGTTAGTTTTTTTTGTTTTGATTAGTTAGTTATGCATGAATTATCAACAATATTGCTCAGATAAGTTAGTTAGAATCACTTAATTATTTACAAAATGATGAAAGTGGAACTCATTAGGGGACAAAGTGAGTAACTAATCTAGTAATGTAGTTGCTTCAAGTAAGTTAGAACTTCAGTCTTTCATAAAGAGTGTTCTACAAGCTACTTAATTTCTTTCAATCTCATCATAGAGCACAACCCAAATTCCCAAATCATTACCCAAAGCAGCACTTTCTTACCAAGTGACTTTAATAGTGTAGTTGCTTCAAGTAAGTTGGAACTTCAACCTTTCATAAAGATTGTTCTACAAGCTACTTCAATATATTCAATCTCATCACAGAACACCATCCAAATTCCCAAATCAGTAACATAAAACAGCACTTGCTTACCAAGAAGTTTAATAATGCAGTTGCTTCAAGTTAGAACTTCAATCATTCATAAAGAGTGTTCTACAAGCTACTTCAATACACTCATCTCATCATAGAACACCACCCAACTTCCCAAAGCATTAACAAAAAGCAGCACTTGCTTACCAAGTGATAGATCCACTACTGCAAGATGCTCCAAGAGCACTACTACTTAGCTGGGTCTCATCTGCTTGAAACTCAGAAAGCATCTTGAGCTCATAGAGCTCAGGAGATATGCCACCAAGGAACTTGTTGTTGTCAAGTAACCTGCAATAAGACACAAAACATAAGTGATTAGTTAAAATAATCTTTAAGAGAGGGAGATTTGAGAATGGAGATGACAATTTGAACTTGAACCCAGTTTATCTTCAAGTTGGGTTTATTATTGAGAAATTGCTTATCGGGTTGGGCAAAACTGCCTCACCCACACATTTTCTATGTAAAACCCGCATCCCACACCTCTTGTGTGTCGGGTTTGGGTTGAGTCTTTTCGACCCGTGCCTGAAACCTAAATTGCCGGCTCTAGATATGAACATAAACAGGAACATATATATGGTCAAACTCACAGTGTAGCCAATGACATGTAGTTATAAAAACTAGATGGAAATGGTCCAGTAAAGTTATTATATCCCAAGTCCAACACTTCCAGTTCCTCCAGTTCTCCAATCTCATTAGGAATGTTCCCAAATAAATAATTGTTGCGCAAAATGCTGCAAATATACAAAAACATTCGAACCAATTGTATATAAGAAACGATATCCCAAAAAAAAATCTAGGATCATGTGTATATATATATAGATCAAGCTATATACACTCACATCGATTTTATGTAACTCAGTTCCCCAAGTTCAGGACCCAGTGTTCCAGCAAGACAGAGATCTCTTAAATTCCTGGAACAAGAGAGTATATCGAGCTTCAAGCATTACACCAGAAAACAAACTGAACCTCTGATAAATAAACAAAAATGATTCAATTGCAAGGACATGAACAATCTGTATGGCTTCAACAATAACATTGAACAGAATTTATCAAATTATATATAAATGAAACAGATTATCAACTTGAGACAAACAATTTATGATCAAAGCTTCAATTTCTGTTTGGACCTGCACACAGATGTTAAAGATTTTTGAAATTAAACAGATCATCAACTTCAGACAAACAATGATGTATTTACTATAATGATAGTTAATTCTCAAATTTCTGTTTGAACTTTGAACCTACACACAAAACATAGAACATAAAATTTATGAAATTAAACAAATCGCCAACTTCAGACAAACAAATATGATACATATCACAATTATGATAATCAAAGCTTAAATTTCTGTTTGGACCTAATCATAAAGCATAGATGATAGAACAATAAATTTATCCCATATATATAATTAAACAGATCATCAACTTCAGACAAAAATGATATATGCTATAATTATAATCAAAGCTCAAATCTCTTTCCCAAAACACTGTTTGGTTCACAGTCACGAGAGAAGCAAAAAATTCAAAGAAGCAAAAACACAAACACATTGCGTGCAAGAAAAAGGCACATACAGAACAATAACTCTCCGATCAAAGCATTCGACTCCAAACCAGGAACAATGATCCAAATCTCCACCGCGATCATTCCAATTCAACAAAGCGCCAAACGGATCTTTCACAATTCTCTCTCTGAATCTCAACAACGCTACGCCTACATTAATCAACAGCAAATCACCACATTTTCTCCAAATTACACGATCAACTAAAAAAACTGTAGATATGTAGTACTATTTCCAGTTCGTCACTAGTTCTCGTACCTTCGCTGTTCAGAGATGAACAAGAACTCAGACTCATGAGAC
>JAYMTH010002539.1:0-12409 GCA_036897465.1 Pelargonium australe
GGCTCCCCCTTTCAACGAGACGAAACCCTAAAGTATATATAGTCTTGGTACAATAAAAAATAAAAATGAAATGTCAAAAAACTGTTACAAAGAGCCAGAGTCGCGACTGTGAAAGTGTCACAGTCGCGACTCCGATTTCATCAGAGTTATGCTGACTCTGCTGTTGGTCTGTCTTCAAATAGACTTTTGAGTGCCTAAACGATATCGGAATCATGCGTGTGAATACTCTTTGGAAAGCTTGAGAAGTCCTCTACAACTCTTGTTAAGACTTAAACTTCATCCAGAATCATATATGCTGCGAAATTATCACATTAACCTCCAGGGGTCGGCCAAAACAGCAAGTACTTTAGCTCCAATTTCTTCACTTTTTCGCATTGAACTCAAACTTGTCCAAATCAGGTCCAAAATGACCTAAAGCTTGCAAAAGCTAACAAAGCTACACAAAAACATTAAATCTAACAAAACAAGACAAAAACGAATAAAACAAAACTTAATTGAGGCGAATCAAGACTTAAATGTCAAGGTAAATGCACTAAATAGTATGCAAATATTCCGCGTATCAGCTACTAGGACACAATCTGGTCCAATTATGGACATGCAGCAAGTCCTAAGCTAGGATTAGAATGTGAATTTCAGTTGCATAAACAGGACAGCTAGCAAGTTCCATATCACTTCACATACTATATTTATACTAGCTGTCCCCTGAAAAATATTCTAGGAAACATGATAATCATGTTTCTGATGGAACCTCTTGATTTTTCCATCTTCTGTTACAGTTGCTGCAGCTAAACAGCAAGCTCAAGCAAGATGTTCACAGAGCATTCAGACAAATGATGGAAATATCAAATATTCCATTTTTAGTACATGTCTTGTGATTGCCATTTGTGCTTGATTAATACATTTACATTCATGCTTCAGTTTTACTTGCTTGACATTAAGAAATGAACACAGAACATGATTTTAGGCATGAAAGTGAGTATAGAGATGAACCCAAAAACGAAAACTAGATAAGAAAAATACTTCCGCTTGTAGTAGGCTCGTTAAAACCGCGAGTCTGAGGCATGATACGCAGCTTTTATGGCACAATTTCACGTTATGTGTCGTAAAGAAACTTGAAATTTGAAATTTCATCAAGGCATTTACAGATAGACAATAAAGATGTCCTCAAGTTCACATGAACAATTAATTAAAAAAACAGGTGAGCTTGCAATCTGTCATTGTTACTCAGATTCAAATCTACTTTCTCCCTACAACTTGTACACTATAATAGGAGCTATAACAAGTTACAGTTATATATAGATCAGATTCAATCTCAACTCCAAGCTAAATGGCCTCCACGACAATGTCAGTTTCGCCTATAAATTGAGTAAATTCAGCAGCAACATGAGATAGATGGATGGCACAAGCTATTTTCATTTGACAAACTTGATTGAACTTTGAATAAAGAAGTAAAAATATATTAATATTGACATTTACCATGTTATAAGGATGTACTCGTGGGATCATAGCCTACCTCCCATGCAGATTATTCCTTCAGTCGTTGTTGATCCAAAGGAAGTACCAAAGTTGTCGGTATTTTCCTAGTTAATGGGTTAATAACAATGGTTGAAGCAGAAGAAGAAACCTTTTGGACTGTTTTCCATATTTGCTTTGGGGGTATCCCTATCCCCTAAGTCATCACGAACTCCCATCAATGAGCTTGTACCAGAAGATTCTGGTGCCAACAAAGTGTTCTCAGAAGCAAATATTCGACAAGGAATTGCAGGTTGAGTAGGAGAAATGGTGTAAAGATAATTCAGTAACATGTCGATTATTTGGATAAAGTTGGGGCGAGCATTGGAGTCCTCCTTCCAGCAAGAAGTAAGAATTATAGCCATCTCCTCCGGAAGATTTTCTGCACTAGGCCTCGTATTCTGAAACAGCAAGGTAGTGTTTCAAGTTACCAATACTTTAGTATACCACAAGATCTAAAAATTAGAACATGAGAGAACATAATATTAACATGCACAAAATTAGTACTTTGAAAGCGGCTGCATATGCTGCCTGCAGATTTGACATGCCTTCAAATGGCAACCTGTTGTGCAAAAGCTCCCACAACACAATCGCAAAGCTATAAGCATCCACTTTATGGTTATAATGCTTCTTCTCTCCCTGCCTTAACGTTACGGTACTGTACAACTGCAACCAACCAGCAAAGCTTACAAACGGCTCATACAAAATAAAGGAGAACAAAGGAATGGGGAAAAAGCTTAGCCTCATCTTAATGAGTTACCTCGGGAGCCATCCAGCGATATGTCCCTGTTTCAGCAGTCATCATCTCTGTTAGTGATTCTTCTCTTGCTAGCCCAAAATCTGCTAGTTTAACTGTTTTGTGGTCTGAAGTCAATAGTAAGTTTTCTGCATGGAAGGGGAAAACATATGAATTGTCGTCAATAGGTAAAATATTATTTTCTAGGTCACATCAACGGGGAGAGTCAAACTTTACAGCCATGTGACAAGTTAAAAATATAAGCGTAACTGCATAACATCCAATCTATTACAAATTACAAACAACATTGCTAAAAGTATACTACTCTCCCTCTCTTTGGTGTCTCAGGCTTCTAATGAACCAAGGATAGACTCAAAGAAACCACAATTTGTGTATAAATACAGCAGATGTTTAGCCTGGGCTGAACATATTCCAGAATAGAAAATACATAGTTGCATCATACGAGTCCAAATAGCATGCGCCATTCCATTAAGTCGAAAATAGGGGTGCACCAGTGGGTGGGTGGGTCGGTGGGATTCAAATAAAGCTAATAATTTCTGAATTTAGTTTGTTTCACTGAAGAGCTCATTCTGCTCATTTGCTTTCTATTTCCATCTTCTTGGAAAACCATTAGGCCAATTACTAATCAATCTCCACAGAATGAATATAAGCACTTATATGTTATAACTATACATCTGTAGAACTCCATCTGCTTAGATGAATCAAGCCACCTAGCAATATAAATTCAATATAATGGCATCTGTTATACTGTTGAAAAGCAATCTAACGATAAGCTTCAAGTTCACTGTCCCCTAGGGGATGGCTTAATGGTTTAGACACACACTTCTCTATTAGCGAATATGGGAAAGTGGGGTGGGGATGGATTATGGGAAAATGGCATTTCTTTGTTGTTTTAAAAATATATTTAAAAAGCAAATCTAACTCAATGCAATCTGCTTGAGTTACTTGTGTATAACCCAGTAAGGTATGATAGGTATCCAAAACAAAGTTAAGGCTAAGTTAGGAAGATGTCAACCTCTGGTGGGCATCATATTATCTACTCAGTATCCAAAAATATCTTGCAAAGTGTAACGAAGAGTAAAAAATGCAAAAATGAAACTTCATCTTGCAAGGATGACTCATAGTTGTGAAAATCTTAGGTTGGTGTGTGAATAAGTACCAAAATATAGGTTCTTTCATGTAATGATAAACCTCTTTCATCAATGAAATAGCATTTTTCTAGTACGTAAAAAAAAAACTATCATAACCTCATCCCTCAAAAACTCAAAAGATATACATAGAGGGAGAGATTACCAGGTTTTAGGTCTCGGTGGATGATTCCATGAGAGTGCAAGCACTCCATAGCACGAGCAATATCAAGTGCAAAACCAACTGCAACAAATGTGTCCAAGCACCTTGGCCGCATGTTCAGCAGATATTTTCGTAAGGTTCCTCCAGACAACAGCTCAGTAACAATGACCATCACCGGCAAGTTGCAGGCACCAATAAACTGTTGGGGCACAATGTTCAACATTCACGGTCAGGAGTAGCCTCTGATTAATTCACCGCCATGAAATAAGAGAGATACAAAGAATGACAACTCTAAGTATATTATAATCAAATTCAACCTTCACTAAGTTCTTGTGTTGAACTCTGGACAACATGGCAACCTCTCTTGCAAACCTTCCCTCTATTTTTACAATCTCCTCTGGAGTTTCTCCTTTGTGCACAATTTTGATTGCAACAATCTGGTCTTTATACCTGAAAGAAATTCAAAAACTCAAAAGAATGAGCACTTGCAACATACCCAAATGCCCCACTTCATTCAATCCAGTCACTCAAGAAACTCAAATTTGACATAGGACCTTGTACTGTGTTCAGCCATGATTCCATCAAAATTGGGAGTTAAAGAAACATGAGATCAAAATTGCTAAAGCATAATTCAAAGCAAAAGAAACAATGGCATCAAAAATCAGAGGTCAAAATGTATGAATGGAGTCATTTTCTACAAAACCCAGGAAACAAAATCTAGGCTTGTGGATTCATTGTTCAAGCAAAAACCCACCAGGAGATGCCAACAAAAAAAAAAGATTTTTTTTATATGAAAAAAAGGCAAAAGTGAAATAGGGGTTTCTTAAGACAAACCAAATCAAGCAGATGCAGACCATGCAAATTGCAAAGTAATGAAACTTGAAAATCTGGGGAAGCTGCAACTTACTTTCCCTCATAAACTTTGCCATGAGCTCCTTCTCCAATTTTGGGTCCAACAAGTAGATTTTTCGGATCAATGAGCCATTTTGCATCAGAACAAAACTCACCAGAAGCAGAGCAAAACCTGGTACCATATTCCATATCTTTCTAAAACAGGAAAGTATTAATCAACATCTACATCTACCAATGGACTCTAGTCTTTCTAGTACCCATCATCAACCGCCACAGAATTAGAAAGCTAAAAAATCATTCACGAGGCAAATGGATAAGCTGACACGAAACAAACGAAGAGTACAAAACATGCTCTGCAATTGTTCTGCTAATAGAACACATCTCAAGAATCAGTACCCTGGAGATTAAAACTCACAGATTGATGCCTTCCATGTCCTTGAGGAGTCAAAAGCATGGAACCCCACATGTTCTAGTGAGAGAGGAGCAAGGAAAATAAAAATAGAAAAAAGCTCAAAGCCCAAAATGGCTTCTTGAAAATTCATGGGGAGAAGTGAAGAATCCACAGTAAGGGAACAGGGGAAGAGAACCAATCAGCATATCCTCAAAAGTTCTCATTTTTACCACTTTCTCATTAAAATACCAAGACCCATTAGCCTTTAGAGAGAGTGTTAATCAATTAATTAATTTGGGGTGATGAGGTTTGGAGCTTTGTTTAGACTTTAAGGGCACAGGACCTGACTCTTGATCTGCAGACAAAACAAAATCATGGGATGGGAGAGATTGAGTTTATTTTCAATGGAAAAAAAAAAAAAAAAAAAAGGAAAGAGATAGATTTGTGAATATAGTAATAAAGACAGTGGGAGCCATAAAACTGATGAGTGGCACATGGGAACTGATGGGTATTGTATTGTAATGGGAGCAAACCCACTCAATAAGAAATGCTTCCTTAGCTTTTCTTCTTCTTCTTCTTCTTAAGCTCTTAGGACTGTATAGACCAAGCATGTTTGCTTAATACGTTTTGGATTTTATTTAAAATTTCAGTTTTGAATATTTTTGCCGACGGTTGAAGATGAAATTTATGGAGTTAAAGGAATAACTAACAACTAACAAGGGTGACACTCTCAATTAAAAGAGTGAGAAACACTGACTTTTATATGCATATTGTCCCGTTGCATATAAAAAAAAATTGTTTTTTGCTTGTTTCTTCTTTTTATTACGTGTGATGTGGTGTGAGGTAAGCCTTCCATTTATCCTACCTTCTTTTCAACTCTTGATCAGAAGAATTCTGAGTATCCCTTGCTTTTCTTTTCCATAAACTAGCTTTGCTTTGATGGGAAAACAAATTATAGTTATACTAGCTATCCCTCACTTTTCTTATCACTTTTGTCTTTGTTGAATGATTTATTGCCTTCTCATATTGAAACTTATTTTTCATTATGAGTAGGTGAACGTTAATTGGGTATGATGCACCCTAGATGTTTTTAAAGACGGTAAAATTGATCTCATTATTCTATTGTTGCAGTCACGATTTTAACTAATTATATGACAGTTGATCGTTCTTTTAAACATTTAAAATATGTTAACAAAGTTACTCGTGTTATTTAATTCTATATCATGTTTGTTTCTAATTTTAATGAAATTAACATTTTCTTCAACATAAAAGAAGAAGATGAAGATCTTGTCACGCCCGTTTTCAAAGAAAAATTAAATTATGTTTGAGAATGTGAATTTGATTTAAATTCATAATTTAAAATGCTGTATTTTACATAATGTTTGAAAAATTATAAAATTTCAAATAACAAGGTAATAGTTGTCGTTGAAATCTCTTGTTGTAAACATGTTTTAAATGTATAAATAAGAACGTAGTCCACCTTTAAGTTTAGAGGATCTGCTTCCATAAAGCATCCAATCGCACTCCCTAGTCCCTACACACTTTATCATTTACGTAGTCGGGACCCCTCTAGCCTAAACCCAGAAATTAGTATATCACATATCCACCACCGTCGAATGCTCCCCCACCTCCAACTCCTTCAGCACCATTACATGGCCGTTATATAACCATGGTCCCTCGATTAATACATTTTGCACATCCTTCTCGTGATAGAACTCAAACAGGACCTTACGCCGCGCAGTCAATGATGTTATCATCTTTCTCCAGTCAAACCCCAAACCTTCTTCCGCCGCATGGTTGATGATGATATCATCTTTCTCCACGGTCCTCGTCCCTGCCACAATCACCACTTCCAGCTTGCCAGTGTCCCCTTGCTTCAGCCATCCTACCGATCTTCCTCCCATAACGCAACGACAACCCTCCACACATGCTGTATCAGCGCAATCACCACTGCCGCCTCCTGCTCCTTAGCTTCCAGATCGAAAGAAAAAATAAAAACTAGCTTGTCCTCCATGACAAGAGCTCACTATCCTAGTAAGAGGAGACGACTTCTTTTATTTTTTATTTCATTCCCTAGACATACTGAAAAGGGGAACAAAAAAATAGCAATAGACAGTAGGTATCACATTCCCATCAAATAATCTTTAACCCTACCTTAACCTCTTCCAGAATTGCTTATTACAATCCCAGAGTATCTAACGATCCACAAATTGAACTACGGTATAAACAACCATCGTTCGAAAGCATTCATTCAAGAATAAGATGAAGAGAAGCATCAGTTAAAACTAGGATTCAGAGAAAGTAAAACCAACACTGCTACTATTCAAATATATACCGAGTTCAGACATCCATGAGATAACGTTGTTCATAAGCATTGAAAATACATACCAAACGCCAGAGTTTGAAGAAAAACAGAAACATAGCAACATAGACTTTATGGATTTGATCCCAGCAGCTCCATTTATTTTATAGTATTACCCGCTTTCTGTAAGGTTGTCAACTACCCCTTCAGACCATTTATAAGGTCCATCACAACACGCTTGATGCTCCCATTGTTCTTCTCTAAGAGCTTCTTGTTCACCTCTGTGTCACAGAAACCCTGCACAAACCATAAAACCCAGTTTAATATCTCTCAAAATTGTTCTAATTGAGGGTTAAAAATAAGAGACAAAAAGACTCACCATCTCCTCCAATTCCTCAAGCATGGGATCCCATTCCGAGACACCACAAAGCTGATCCACAGATTGTTCCAAATTGTATTCGTTCATCCTCAGGATCTCCTTGTTCAGATCCACCTGCTTGAAACCCATCTCCTCGAGCTCCTTCAGTAGGCTCTGTTCCACTTGAGCATTCTCAGTTAATGTCACTGGTGTTGCTGGTGACTCAACAACGGGGTATGGCACAAAAGACGATGGCCCAGGCAAGTCTGCTCCACTAATATCAACAATTGGATATGACACAGATGATGGGGCTAGGGCCTCTGGAGGAGCAGAAGCTGGGGTGCTCTGCCCAACAAACAACACATCATTGATAGGGAAATTGAGATCCTGGTCCTGTTTGGGCTGTTCACAGACCACAGGCTTAACTGAATCAGCCCCTCCGTTGTAGTTGGCTGACTCGATCAAATCAGCACCCATGACAGGCTGAACATTCACATCTGGAGTGTCAGGGCCCTTAGAGCCACAGCAATCTGGGGGCATGTTCAAGTTCAAGCCTCGGAGACCATCACATACAGAGTCCTGCAGTAAAGCATCAACCTACAAGAAAAGAAAAACAAGGTCAGCAGGTTACCAAGCACAGGGATCACGAGGAGATGCAGAGAAGATAGAATACCTACCTGTATAAGAACCCAGACACGTTGCCCAAATTTCTGGCCAGAGGATGTTGCCATCCTCCAGTAGGAGATATATCGCCCAGGCGAGTCTGGTGCAATGAAGTCCACAGCAACGTCAAGTTGCCCGTCAGTAGGCACACCATTTTCCGGAATCTAGAAAGAATTAAGATTAGGAATACCAAAATTAATGGGAGAGCATAATGTGCAGCATATTACGAAATAAGCAAACAACGTGACCCACCTCCAACTCAACTGAAACTGCATCAGATAATTTGTCTCCCTCAATCCAGACAAGCTGTGTCCCCCGTGGCCATACAAAGTTACCATTGTTACGCATCCTCCAAATCTTTGTAAATGGGGTAGATGGGGCCATCATGGTTCCATCCATAACTGTTATATCTGAAATGAAGCGACTGTCTAGTTTTGGACGGCCTGACTTCATCATGTTGTGGAATGAAACAACATTCTTTGTCTAATTAACATATAAAATAGGAATATGGATTAGAACAAGTATGTGAAATTGAAAACAAACAAGTAAAATAAATAAATAAAGAACTTATTTTGTCAAGTGCCAAACTTGATTTGGAACTAGCATACATGATTATGTAGGGTCTTGCAGAGCCTTGGGCGCCGATAACACATTGGACGATCCATTCTAATGTAATCCCGTTCACTGCCCATTTTTGCAAAGCAAATACTGCAAAGATCATAATCTTCTTTTCTGCAAGAAACATGATCAAAGAGACACTCAAACAATGTCTTACAAGAGTAATTCAGAACAAACAAAACATAATATTTAAGTATATCAACAAAATTTCATACACTTTGGATTTGAAGCGAGGCCCAGTTATAGGATGAACTCCACAACCATCACACTGGACACCCCTATGGAACATACCGCCCATTGCATCACTGGTAGTAAAGCTCCTCTTAAATGGATGGATAGGACGGTGAGGAACAGCAGGCATTGTTGGAACATTTTCCAAGGGCATACCACTGTATGGACATTCTTTGAAATCACTACCACTTAAAGCAGCATTTGAATTCTTTAAAACCGGGCACCAGAAGGATCCAGCTCCCAAACCATTAGATTTCCCATTAACATCGTCAAACTTGCTTTCTTTCTTAACTGGAACAAATCCAGATTGATTGGAGTCCATCAGAGGATCCTGATTGAGATCAACAGGGGATATTGCAGGAACAGGAATCGACGTTGTACCCAAACCTCTGGTGAGATCATCAACGCCCATTTCCTGACCAAACTTGGCTGTGGAGTTTCCGGAGGCAGGCTTTGGCGGGACTTCAGAAGAGCCATTCTCTTTTGTTGCATCAGCAGCGTACTGAGACTGGGATAGTGGACTCATGTAGGATTGTCCCAACTTTGAAAACAGTTCAACAAACTCAGCAAGCACAGGATTAGAGGATGAAGCTTTAGAAGCCAAGTCAACAGTTAACTTTGAGACTGCTTCCCTGAGTGGCTCTGGCACCAACTTCAAAGCCTCAGTCACATTAGCATCGATGTTTGGTAACGAGTATTGTGGTCTAGGGGATCTCAATGGTGTAGAACTCCCACTAGATCGAGCATATTTGGCACCTTTCTCGTTACTCAATTGTACTTCTATTTTAAGGAACTTGAGGCGCTGCCTCATCACATCACGAAGATCCTCATCTTCAACAAGGGTGACCATGTCACCATCTTCATCAATATACTTCAGAGTAATATCAGCATCAGGTGGAAAATTAAAGAGGCCAAGTATCCTCGCTCTCAATCCATTCATGTCAAAATCCAGCTGTTCATTTTCATCAACACGTGCACTGAAGCGCCTAAGAGTATCTCCATACTTGACCTGTTGCAACATATATAATGAGGTCATACACAATTAAATGAGGCCATGAAATTAGAGAGCTAAAAGGGTACAATATTCTTTGGTATTATTATACACAATATATTAAGTTCATACAGAAAGCAATTAAAAATTTCCTGCTTCTATAGAAAACTTAAACCCATTTACAACATATGAAGAAAAAGTTTGCAGCACATTTGGATCATACTCTCAGGAAAATGCAATGAGAAGAGCAAATGTGATGTGGTTGAAGGCGAATCGCCATTTTAAAAAATGTACAACACATGAATTTTTGTATATAGCAAATTATATGTATTGAAGGTTGTTAATTGTATTGACATCAAACTCAATAGAACATTGTGTATCAGGGACTTGTTGGAGCATGAGGAGGTGGGAGAATACTGTCAGGAAAACAAAAACAAAACAATACGGCATGACAACACTTAGCCTTGGTTTAACAAAAGAGATAACATCAGATGGGATGGAATGGATAATGAGAATATGAACATAGGATCCTAAAGAGTATGCTAAAGGATCATGTAGAAGGCCTCAACAAACACACACACACATGACCATTCACGTACAAAACACAATGCAACAAAGTAACTTCCTCCAAGAGTCAATTCAAAAGAATTGAAATATTTTCAACCTGATCAAAGTTGCCAAATTGCCATGAAAGAAAATAAACTAAACCCAATGAAACGTGAACTTGGAAACCCTAATTTTAAATTACAAAGAACTAAGAAAAAACATTTTATTTCCACCCAATTAATCCACAAAACAAATAGAATGCGCAATCCAATCTGATCATAAAAAATAAAAAAAAAACTAAACCTAGAGCCTACTAGGGTTGAAATAAACAAAAATAAGCGAAGGAAAAAAAAAATAAAAAATAAATAAAACAGGCCTTCATCACCGACCTTCTGCTTCAATCATCAGTCGTCTCTACCATAATTCACACATAATTTTACCCTTTCCAAAACATATTGCAGCTAAAGAATCAAATAACAAGATCCACACACGTAACCCAAAAAAAAAAAAACAAATTCAGCAAAAACCTTACCAAATCAACATCAAACCTCTCAATCACTGAAACCCCATGAATATTTTCCGGAAAGACAAACAACCCACGACCCCAAACACAAGATAACGCAAAACCCACAAAAAAAATACGAGGAGAAACGAAGGTAAAAGAAGAGCAGGGAGCGAAAAAAATCAAACCTTGATCACCATAGTGGAGTCCATAGCTGCAGAAACCGAGGTGGTACGAGCGTTCCAGTAAGCCGCAAAACCCAAGCACGATCAAGGAAGATGAAGAAGAAGTATTCAAAATAGGAACAGAATCAACAGATTGGGGCTTCGATCTCACACCAAGCGTACCCGTAATCCGCTTTTGGTGCTTCTCTCTGTTTTGGAGGAAAAAATAAAAATGCTTAGAAACGTATGATTTTGGTGAGTGTGTATATATAGTGTATTGTGTGTTTCATGTATCTTAGCCAACAAGATAATTGACTTTTGGGTTCTCTTTCTTCTTCCCAAAGAAATTATATGGTTGGCTTTTAATTTTATTAGCTGACGTGGTGTTTTTTGTGTGGTGAGGTGCATGGTAAGTAATTTGGGGCTGAGGGCTTTGGATTGGGGTGCTTCATTGAAAATATCAAGAGGAAGTTGGGCCATTAATTAACTGTAAATGTGAGAAAATGAAAGGTTAAGAGGTCATTATTGTTAACTTTTACCATCATACGTGTGATCCACACGTGACTCCAAACGTCAAAATATAACAATTTTAAAGAATTATGAATATTTATAAGGTAATGACATCTCGTTGAAAATATTAGATCTCACGGATCGTTGCGCTCCTATAAATTCACTTTAAGGTATAATTTTTTTTTAAGATATGTCATCACCTCGTTATCTTAGTTTAACCTAAGTCAAAAAATATATGGTTTATATTCATTTTCCTCTTAAAAAATTAAGTTACAATAGAATTCCGTTCAAAAAATGTTACTATAGGATAGAAACTCTTATGTTTTTTTTTTAATTCATATAAAACATTTTGTATTGTAAACAGTTTCAACGGAAAGGTTACGATGACTATTAACGGTGCAACTGCTTCGTCTCTTGAGAAAGAAGAACAACATATTAGATCCATAAAGAAAGTTAAATCATCCTTATTTGATGAAGCAAGTTGTAGTCTTTTTTTGTGAAAAATAACGAGTTATTGCTTTACAGAACGGTTGAAGCGTAAATTCGTTTTTTTTTTTTTGTACACATGACAGCAAGAGGTTGATGCAGTTTTTTCTAAATGTTTCGAGAACTAACTTCAAACACTTTTTCGAATTACTAGAGAGTCTTACATAACACTAGAATGCATTTTATGAATAAAATGTTAAATATATCAACAACTAAAAAATCTAGGTACTTTTTTT
>JAYMTH010002540.1:0-12409 GCA_036897465.1 Pelargonium australe
GCACCGGATAGGTTAAAAAACTGATATATCATTTGCAATTTGAGAAGCCAGTGAGGTACACATAACCACTAATTCGAATTTATGGGCACTTTTTAGGCCATGTTAAACACTGCAAAATTCATTTATTTTAGAGCATTATTTTTTTTAGTTAGTTGTAATTTTATTTTATTAAGAGATTAGGAATACATGGTCTTGCAAAATTCATTTAATTTATTAAAGAGCAGTTGTAATTTTATTTTATTAAGAGATTAGTAATACATCTCTTAGCAGTACCACTTACTGCAAATGTCAACAGGAAAATATATCACATCTTTTGGAGTATACATATGTCCTTGGGACAGGAGGAGTGGAAGGTTGCTTACCAAAATTAAAGCAAGTTCTTCTTAATTTGTGGTTGCATCTGATGGCATCTGTTAGCTTCACATCATATGCAAAATGTTGGGAAAAAAAAACATTGATGCAAAATTAATATGTTGTAGTTTCATATCAGATATGTATTCTTTTCATTGTTGATTGCTCCTTCAACTATTGATAAATGTCATCGTCGTCTTCATCCTTCGTCAGTACCATCCGCTCCTGCAGCTGCTTTCCCGTCTATTTCTTCAGTTCTTCTCTAAAGTTTTCTATTTTTTATTATTATATATATTTCAAATTTAAGTTTATGTGAACACAATTCCAAATGCAAATTGCATTTGATAGTTTTATTTGGTGTTGTAAATTTACAGGTTTAATTTGTGTTTTAAGACTTGACTATTTGAAGGAGTTTTGCAATTTTGACGAACCGCAATAGTTTTGGGATGCAAATTGCAAAGCACAAAGAGACGAGAAATAGTGGATTTTTGGGACATTTCAGAGATGTTAGAGCCATCAGATAGACATGCTTTGGATTGTTCGATTGTTGAAAATATGTGCAAAAATATTATTTTTTAGTATGTGGTTTATATTTATGATTTAGTAAAGAAAAAAAAATCTTGATATGCAGTAAATGAATAAATAGATTATATTACATGGTCTAATTTAGAAGACATGTTACCTCTATTTTACATGCAGTGGTTTGTATAAATAGTCTATAAAATTAGTAATAAACTTTGCAATACTAACAACAATCTTATGCAACTTTATTCTAATTATTATACACTTTGCAATTACTAACAACAATACCATATAATAAGTAATTTGAACATGTAAAACGAAAATGACCAAAATTGGATCATTGATCGCTGATCAAATACGAGATCAATCAGGTTGAATGGATTTGTTCTTTCCATATGAGTATTGATAAAATGTCATTATAAGGATAATAGATTTGCATTCAAGCTAATCTTACAATTATAAGACCATCATTTGGTTAGTTTTGATTTAGAATAGTACAATTTTATTTTTTATAACTATTCGAATTTTGAGAAATTCAAACAAAAACAACTATGTTGTTAATTATCTTATGTACTAACTTATTTTTAATCTTCACCCCGTTGTGAGCTTAATAAATTAATTCGCTTTCTCGGATTTTTAGAACCACCACCCAATATACACAACTCATGTAATGCCCACATCCAAATCCATAAATAAATGCATACCACCTAATCACTCATGATAATACATTTTAATCAAATTGATTTAATAAAATCTAACAAGACCATATATTATAAATTACGATAATATTTTCAGTAACTCATCATCGAATTCAGATGGGAAACCCTATCCCCATACATGCTTTTTGACTTTGATATTTCAATACAAATTCATTCCTAGAGTTAATTGAAATTCTATTTTATTGGGATGTTTATCATAACATATGATTTCTTCCAAATTTTGTTAGAAAAATAAATTTTGAAAAATCAATCAAACACTTGAAAGACACTAATTAAAAACTTATTGAAATATGATATAATTTTGGATTTAAATGACATGTTGAACTTAGAAACACAGTATCCTTTTTCTAATTATAAACAAAAACACACTATCTTTTTTTAACAAAGAAACACTCTATATTTAATATATCATTAACAATTTTTTTGTTAATTTTTACTTTAAATTTTCACAATTCAAGTACATTTGATAAATTAAATTGACTTATGTTCATATGTACTCTAGATCAAGTAAGAAAAATAGTTTTTTTTTTTTTTTTTTTTCAAGTTCTAAATAGATATAAAAGTGTTATGTAAGCATAATGGAAAAAATATGTAAAGATGTTGCATCCAACTTTAATAATATTAACAATTTTTGTTACCCATATATATATATATATCAAGCAGAGCAGAAATACACCAAATTATTACAGACTCAAAGTTTGTTAAGTTTGTTTGAGGCTATTCTAGCTAAAAGATGAGCTGGTGCAACATGGAGCGTGAAGCTCCATCCTTCCTGCACGCCACCAACCTCTGCCAAGCCAGCCCAATCTTGTCCTCTCTAACAGCCACCACCACAGCATGAGAAGCCAAATCACATAAAGTGAGCCCAGAATTACAATTACAGCCCAAATTAGCCAAACCATCTGCCACTCTATTCCCCTCTCGATACACATGACGAATTTCGACCACCCAATCCCAGTTCAAAATATCATCCGCAAACATGTTTTCAACCCGAGCTCCTTTCACAAACCGAACAACCGTGTCGGAGTCGAGCTCACACAAGACCTTTCTGAACCCACCACAATCAAACCCGTGCGCAGAGCTTGAAGCCCAAGTGGCCAAAGAAACCAACCAGCCAGTCACCATTGGAGTCTCTGACTACCCCCCCATACCAGCCAGGCCTGGGTTCCCTTTAGAAGCCCCGTCACAGTTCAGCTTAACCCAAGGAGAAGGAGGAGGAAGCCAAGAAATAGAGATAGAAAAACTTACTAGGAATCATAGAACTTTTTAGCCAAAAACTTTGAGTTAAGCGAGCATAATTAAGAATTGATCTGATCGGATCAGAAGGGGTGACATAACCTGGCTGCAAAATAGCCTCACACCTCCACCGCCAAATATTCCACGTAGCAGCCCCAAACACAAAGCCCCAAGCAATTATGGAACCAGCAAGAATTAATTTTACCGCATAAAGATTGAGGTCGAAAAAAAAGAACCAATTAAAAAGTTTGGCACAAGAGCAGACCAGATTTGCTTCGCCAAAAAAAAAAGAGCAGTCCCGCAAAATGTGGATGGAGTCTTCCATCACAGCACCACATAAAACACAAGCAGGCGACCCGATAATCTTCCGCTTAGTGCGAAGCCCATTGGATCAACCTCAAACTCTTGCCACGCTTCAGGACTTGTTACATATAGATGGAGCTGATAAACGAATCGATGCGTACAAAATGGTTGACCTTCATTCATTTTATGCCAACAATATGGATTTCGCAACAAGACTTGTGACGAACAAATGGAGCTGGCTAACAAATGCTTACAGAAAGGGATGGTTGGCCTCGACTCCTGTCATGACATGACTTTTGACGGAGTCAGACTTGGCTTGGGCCGGATCTCTTAAAGCCATATATTAATTCCCCCGTCACTTCAGTATTGCTCCCAAACCATTGCCAATTGATTTTCATGACGTGTGGCCTTGCTTCTCATGTCTCTTGGTCTTGGCGTAAACACGTATATCATGTGGATGTACTATGGGGCTTGGGAGTGTGACATTAAATAACTTGGGCATGGGATAATGGACATGGCATACGATATGGACATGGGGGCGCGATGATGAAAATAGTTCGCGACAATGGATTTGGTGTCAGAGACAAGCTTGGGGAGCCACGTTCTGAAAGCAAGTGCGACCCGGGTCAAACAAATTATGACGCACAATGGCTCCTTTAAGCTTCAAACCCTCCATTGTCTTTCTCAATAAATTGAAAGCTCATTTCTTCTCGACAGATTCGTTTGGAGTCCAAAGAAATATGAAGAAAAAAAAAAAACACTCTTAATAATAACTTTGTTGACCTGACAACGGGGATTTGTGGAGAATAGAAGTGAAGAGAAGAAAAAAAAAACAGCAAATAAAGAGTTGAGGAATAGAGTTTTTTATTTTACTATATTCAAGTCATCTTTTTTTCAAATATATACGAGGTCAACAAAACTTAAGTTGAATCATACAAAAATGTCAATTTGTACAATATTACCTCACTTCTATTTTCTAGTGAATTTTTTTTTTTTTTTTTTGTTGTGGTGAGAATGAAAAATTAAGCTATATGAACCGAGGAATGATTTGAATTCATTTCCGAAATTTTAAAAAATTAGACCGATAAATCAACCGAGTCTTGATTGACCTGAATCAACTGGTCGGTCCGATCAAAATTTTAAATAACTAATTTTAATTTAAACATCTCACGACATGCAAAAAGTTATTTGTGTCCTTTGCAAATAAAAGATGAGCTCAAAATCCACACTACCTCTCCTGTCTAGTTAGTTTTGAAATGTGTGCAAAAGTTTTGTAAGCAAGGGCTGTTTAAGCACATATACATATGAATAAGAACTTGTCAAGGCAAATCAAATTTCATGACATTGGAAATGTGTGCCTTGAGGCTCCTCACCAATTCATATCTATGAAGTGACCAAATTCTTAAGGGTATAAACGAGATAATTTATAAACTTCATTGCGAGTTATTGGTATTATAAAAAGCACAGGGGTCCCAATGATATTTAACAAAATAATAATGAGTAAAATTGCAGTAGAAAAGAGATGGCACATGTAAGAGTCGTAATTGGTTAATAGCACCCAAAAATCGAAAACAAAAACACATCTTCTGTTCGCATTCTTCAAAGCCAAAACCCTAGTATTCATCTTCTTCTCCAATCGCACCAATCAGCGGTTTCTTTCGGAGGCTCAGTATTTGCAGAAAGGCACGTCCAGTGAACGCGTATGTCCTCTCTATTTCAAGCTCTGTTTCGTTGTTTTTGCGGATCTATTAGCATGCTTTGCTGTTTCCTTTTTCATTGATTTTTCAGCTTATGGGTTTTTGGGTTCATTGCATTTTTGTTTGAAATTGCATTTTTTGTGCGAAACAAAGCAGATTATCATTACTTCTGCTGGTAATTGGTTATATGATGCATTGCGTGTAGATGGGATTTGCTTTGATTTGCATGTGTTAGTGTTGACTTTGATGTATAGTGCCTTATCAGAGGTAAATTTAGATGTATCTGTAGATTTAGATTATAGTATTGAGATCAATTTGTTGGATTACAGGTGCTTGTTGAAATGGCTGAGAGTAATTCACCACCTGGGTCTCCTAAAGAGAACCCAGATCAGAATTCTGATGCAAATCTAGTTGCTAAGGACGATAGCTCACTAGAAACTATTGTGCGGAGGTTCCAAGACTCGATCTCGATTGGGACGAAGCACAAATTTTGGGAAACACAACCTGTAGGACAGTTTAATGAAATCGGAGATTCGAGCTTGCCGGAAGGCCCGATTGAGGCCCCCACACCACTTTCTGAAGTTAAACAAGAGCCTTACAATCTACCCAGTGCGTATGAGTGGACCACATGTGACATTGACTCTGAAGAAACCTGCAATGAGGTTTACAATCTGTTGAAGAATAATTATGTTGAGGATGATGAGAATATGTTTAGATTCAACTATTCCAAGGAGTTTTTGAGGTGGGCTTTGCGTCCTCCGGGCTATTACAGGAGCTGGCACATTGGTGTCCGTGCGAAATCTTCAAAGAAGCTTGTTGCTTTCATTACTGGAGTGCCTGCTAGAATCAGGGTACGCAATGAAGTTGTGAAAATGGCAGAGATCAACTTCCTGTGTGTTCATAAGAAGCTCAGGTCAAAGAGACTCGCCCCTGTCATGATTAAGGAAGTTACTAGGAGGGTTCACCTGGAAAATATATGGCAGGCAGCATATACAGCCGGAGTGGTACTTCCAACACCAATAACAACTTGTCAGTATTGGCATAGGTCTCTGAACCCTAAGAAACTTATTGACGTTGGGTTCTCAAGGCTTGGAGCAAGGATGACGATGAGTCGAACAATAAAACTTTACAAGTTACCAGAGTCAACTGCCACCCCTGGTTTCAGGAAAATGCAACTTCATGATGTTCCTGCTGTTACCCGATTGCTTAGAAGCTACTTGAGCCAATTTGTTGTTGCACCAGATCTTGACGAGGATGATGTGGAGCATTGGCTTCTTCCAACTCTGGATGTAGTTGATAGTTACTTAGTTGAGAGCCCCGAAACTCATGAGATCACAGATTTCTGCAGCTTCTACACTTTACCATCATCTATCCTTGGCAATCCAAATTACTCAATTTTGAAAGCTGCTTATTCGTTTTACAATGTTGTCACTAAGACTCCTTTGCTTCAGTTGATGAACGATGCACTTATTGTTGCGAAGCAGAAGGACTATGATGTTTTCAACGCACTGGATGTTATGGAAAACGAAACTTTCCTGAAAGAACTCAAATTTGGACCAGGTGATGGGCAGCTTCATTATTATCTTTATAATTATCGGGTTCGTAATGCCTTGAAGCCTTCAGAGCTTGGGCTTGTCCTCTTGTAGTTCAGCATGAGTCTCAGTTTTGCAGGGTGAGCTGGCATACTATTTTACTGGGTTTTTTTGTCCTGTGATTTGGTTTCAACAATATTCTTCTGCAGCAACCTCTTAGGATGAGATTTCGCGGTGCCTCTGAAGCCAATTGCTTAGGCAGATAAATATTATTTACAATGCAAATCATTCCCAGGGCTGAATCACTGTTGAGAAGTTTAATGTTTCCCCTTTTAACTTTTAAGCTATATCCTTTTTTATGTTTTGAAACATTCAACCTACTGTTTTTTCTTACATCTTCCGATTCTTTTCTTGTGTTCCATTAGTATGCCTAGAAGCAGTTCTGCCAAGATGCATCATTTGTTTACCTTTGATCTTTTAATTTTAATAGGATTTGGTTTTGTTTGGTCATATGTAGCCTAGACAATTGGTACTTTTACACATTAAGAGGATGTTTCAATCTCTTTGCTATTGAATTTTTTTTTTTTTTTTTTTCCACACAATTTGCTTGTAATTTGAGCCAACCTCTTAAATGGAAAAAGAAAAGACCAACTAGAACTATGTCCAAAGGTGAGGAATGGCCTTATTTAGCATTCAAGGCCTACATGTTTTTTTGTTTGTTTGATTTTATTCAGGTTTAGTTGTACCTGAACTGCTATTGTATTTATAATGTGAGCATATGTTTTTAGCATGAGGAACAGTTAAAGTGAGTCATAGTATTGAGTTTCATTCAATATAAATAGGGTTTTTACCACTTTTGTTGCATGTGTGAGGATTGAAAGATAAGAAACATTACAACATATTACTATCTATACTTCAATGGTCTTTACTGTTAAGTGTTATTCTTGTTTGGTAACACTACTTGATGCAACTAAGATAAAGTAGCAAGCTCAAAACAGAGTATGTTTGGTAAAATTAGGTGGACATTAAGAGGAGATATTAAAAGAGCATAGAAGAAACTTGGATCGATCTTATTAGTATGATCAACTTTAGTTTACTTGAGGTCGACACTTGTGTGTAGTTGATGAATTATATATTGACAAATAAGTATCAATTGGTGTAAAACAGAGCAAAATCACAAAGAAGCTGAGAGAAATATCAGATTGTATATTTGTGTTGTGTGTACTTCCAATTAGAGGAATGAACTCTATTTATAAAGAGAAACTTCATCTTGTTGCTGCCTAATTCACGGCAACAATTTCTCACATTTATTGTTGTGGTTCCCACAAATTTTTTACTTCTCAATTTACTTGTTGCAGGTAGCTGGAGATTTATTACACAACATCAATAATATTTTTTTCTTTTTATTTTTAATGTTAATTTTTTTTCTTTTACAAGTTGGTTCGTCCTTTTAGATGTCTTCGTCAATCAATTTTTTTTAATAATCACTCTTTTCAGCGGTTCCATTCATTTTCCAATGTAAAGTTACCAAGTAAGAAAAAAAAGAAGCTACCACACCCAATAAGCACATATGTTTACGCGTTTTATTTTAGTTTTTGTATCAAATATCATTCCCATGTATTTTTAAGATAATACCTAAATGTGATTAGCATATTCCAAACGTTTAAAAGAATGTCCAGGTAATTACCCAATTTAAAAATACACGCACATTACTCTAAGTATTTGTCCACGAATATTAATTACATTAGAATTTAAAACCCAAATTTTGTTATATAAAAAATACTATTATACTCTTTATTTAATCTTAAAATTTCAAATAATGGTATTAAAATAACTTGTGGCATGGTAGGACTTGATGCAAGTCTTGATTGTAAAAAGTGGAGAAGGCATATTTGGAGCTGAAAATCAACATATATATTGTTAAAATTGGTGATGTTGCATGAGAAGATGCCACATAAGCAACTTATACAATTCTAAGCTCCCACAATGCATGACTTTTCATTTCCCATGAGTTACAATTTTTCATCAATTAACTAATAATAATAATTAATAACATTCACTATAACAATCACTATTATATATATGATATACAACAATAGATAAAGAACATTCATCTAAGCAAATGAAGAATTGTTTTAGCTAATACAAGTCTCAAGCAATTGAAAAGTCACAAGACTCTCTCATATCTCTATTTATTTACAAGTTCCTACACTAATCATATTCTACTTTCACAAAACCATGATGTGAATGCTAAAAATATGTTTGGCTTTTCAGGTACTCTCTTTTGTTTATTCGGTGACATGCAATTTCTGAATTATGTTCTTGAAGATATCTGCATCAAACATGAAGGTACAATAATTTTTCAACAATAGAAAGATTAATTTAGAGCATGAAATGATATGGTGGACTGTTTACATATTAACAATTCTATGCATTGTTGATATTATATAATAGATCTCTTTTTGATGAGAGAATATAAATCCATTTGTATTTCCTTTCTTTCATTTTTTTTTCATGTAATCAATAAATAACATCATTGCAATATTTTTTTATATGAAAATTTATAATTGCCAACAGAACTAATAATATCAAGTCAACATTATAGAGCTATGAAGATTGAAGACATTCACACTTTAGAAGGCTATATGACACAGTGAACAAAGTCAACATTATAATATTCACCAAGGTAATTTATAATCTATTATGCTATGCTCTACTCTCAATAATTTATTTATTATTTTCTTCCAAATTATTTATTAATTTATGAGATTTCTTTGAAGAGTTTATGTGATAATACTTGCATAGTTTATATATATTTACTAGTGTTTGAATCCAGCTATGCTTGAGTTTATGTCATATTTCATTTTTTTATACTTTGTTCACTTGTATATTATGGATTATTGCTTGATCAACATAAACATTATATCTTAATTGAAATAAATTTTCTACACTTCTAATTGAGATTGCACATATCAAAGCCAAAGCACCACTTCTCACTTAATTAGTGTATAATTTTTGTTTAAAATATTTTACTCAATAATTAAAAAACATGTTCAAAGTACGTATATTAATTAAAAAACATACTAACCAAAATACAACGAAGATATGGATAATTATAAATAAATAATATATAGTGCACAAACAAAATAAATTCACTACAAAACATATTTTTTGTAAAAAAGAAAATGTAGATCTAAAGGATAAATATTAACAAAAATAATAAATTATTGATACATGAATTATTGATTTTGTTAAGAATTTGAGCAATTAATACAATTGAGTATTACAGTTTTTGCATTGCTCCAAGCCCAAAATTGGATTTAAGGTCCGAAAAACATATATCATAAGAAAAGAAATTTAATCATCATCATATAAACTTATCTTATAGTTTATAGTGATAAAGACTTTTTTAGTACCCAAACTTTGGCCGAATACTCAATTTGGTACCTAAACTTTTATTGTACCCAATTTAGTACCTAGACTATTATTTTATACCCAATTTGATACCTACCGTCAAATTCCGTCAATTTCACCGTTATACGGTGACGTGGCATGCTGACTTGGATAATTTTGACAACGTGGCATCCACATGGCAATTGTTTTTTTTATATAATATTTTTGTCATTTAATTTTTAATTAAAAAATCCTCTTCCCTCTCTCTCTCTCTTTCCAATTTCTCTCTCTCCTCTTGATGATCTTCGATGTTGAATTTTTCAGAATATGTTTTTACAAGTTTACAGCCCAAATTCTCATCTTAAATTCTCATCCTAGAACAAAATATTCCCATTTTCAAAACCAATCTCAGTAAAAATGCAAAGAGCCAAACATGATACCCAGTTACCCACTCTTTTCAGATTATGATCAAATGTGTGATCATCATGTTTCATGACCATCCTCCAATTATTTCCATATACATACTGTACATATTAGTTACCATTAGTGTGTATGTCTAATCATAATTAGCACAAAATCAAGCTTTACTTCTCAACACTCAAATCATACTCTTTCGATGATCTTTTACAACAAAAAACCAAAAAAAAATCTACAAGAAAAACACTTAATATTCCATGCACATAACATTAGACGCCAACGGCGGAGGACAGGTCGAAGACGGCAGTGGCTCAGGTGAGGGAGGTGGATCTGGCCTCCAACGGCGGTGGCTCGGACTGTGCAGATCTGACCTCGACGGTGCAGATCTGACTTCGACGGTCAGATTTGGAGGCAACGACGGTGCAGATCTGCAACTCTGGTGGAGCGAAGGTCGAAGACGGCCACCGCGAGAACCAGGAGGGCCAAGAAGAAGAAGAGGAAGAAGAGACAGAGGTGGAAGAGTAGGATGATGATGGTGCTGGGTAGTAGTGACGGTGGCTGGATGAGCCGGTGGTGGTCGCCGTTGGAGGATAGTGGTGGTCACCGTTGGTGGACAGTGGTTGTGTGGAGAGACAAAGTTGGGAAAAGAATGAGATTCTTTCAATTTATTTTTATTTTATTTTGTATTTTGTTCTGTATTTTGTATTTGATTTTTTTTTTAAATTGTAATTCATCAAAAATATCAAACTCAGCAACACATCATCAAAAATATCCAACTCATTAACCACATCAGCACAAAATTTACACCTCAGCAGCCGAAATCCACGTCAACGTCCACATCAGCATCCACGTCAGCGATTTAACGGGCGAATTGACGAAATTTGACGGCGGGTACTCAATTGGGTTCAAAATAAAAGTATGAGTGTTAAATTGGGTATAAAATAATAGTCTAGGTACTAAATTGGGTACAATAAAAGTTTAGGTACCAAATTGAGTATCCAGCCAAAGTTTAGGTACCAAAAAAACCTTTGTCCCTTTAAATTTCAATAGATCTATGCAATTTTTGTGTTTCATTTACCGAGTTTGCTATTTTGTGTGTGTTGATCTATTTGTAGTGTTTTGATCTATTTGCATAATGAAGATCTTACCGGTGTTCTCTAGAAGATTGTCATCTAAATATATTTTTTAATTTGTATCTATTATTTGCAATTTTGTATAAAGCATTTCATTTTATTTAGTTTACGTGAATTATTAGTTTCATATGTAACTATATGTAATTTATTTCGGTATATGTTAAGAATTTGGTAAAGATCTTATTTAATATTTATTACTATATATGGATAAACTTAATAATTGAAACACCAAAATCTTCGTAAAATTTTAAAATCCAAAATAATTAATATCTTCTACGGGTTGCGGTTTGGTCCGCCAAACCGCTAGTCAATCCGTTGCCAATAACCCGCCCAATATTTCCTTAGCGGATTGGCCAACAGTTTCTTCAAATATAGCAAACCAAATTGAACAGTTACAATTTTCAAACCGCTCATGCTCTGCCCTACTCCGAACACCCATTCACACTGACAATTTTCAATCTTCTATGTCCATGCGCATGATTATACAGCTGACACGCATGACTGCTCAACCTCAAGTGCGTCTTATGAAATAAAAGAGTTCCCTTTTTTTTAATTATACCAGTATTATTATTTTAGAATCAAAGCAGAGTTACAAAGGATAATAACCCTACTGAACAAGAACAAGACATAGACCTAGGAGCCCGCAAAATACCCTGCAAAAAACTATATCTCTAATTCTACACACCTGGAGAACAAAGTCTCTAAAGCAACATACCAAAACCTGTGAAAAACATTATCATAAACCTCCCTAATAATAGCACACACCCCAGATCCTAACCCAAGACCTGACATGGCTATTACAGACTCAAAACCAAACCACAATTGCTCACTTACCATGACAAATAACTAGATACCCCAAGTCCCAATCGGGTTCTCCAATTTCACGACTATCAGTAGATCGCCACTTCCACTATAGCCCTTCCATAACATCATTGATCTAAGATGATCGACTCTGTCTGGTCTTCCTTATCTTTGATGGCTCCTTCGTGTTCTTCATTATCCACCATCCTGCGTCTTTTTCCATCCATGATTGTTGTGCTCTCATTTTCCTCCAAGTTCCTCATATTGTCCTCAGTGACCAACTGCCCAATATCCATAGGAGTATA
>JAYMTH010002541.1:0-12404 GCA_036897465.1 Pelargonium australe
CTGCCTTGCCTCTTCCAGCACCTTCTCCCCCCTCCTCTTGATCGACGAAATGCCCATCTCCTCGACTGACTGCTCAGCCTCGCCATTCTCGTGACCGTCTGATTCCTTCACCTTCTCCTCCTCAAATCCATCTTCGATCTGAAGACGAATCATAAAATTCTTCTCCAACTCGTCTTCGATTTCGTTCTCTCCCCCTCCGCTAGCAGCATCGATACTGCTCCGATTGTTGAAAAACTCTTCCTGAGACGCCCTCAGATTCTCGTAAGCCACGCAGAGGCACTTTTTAGCGTTCGCACCACTGTCCTTGTCCTTGCACTTGCAGGTAACACCTGAAACTTCATTTTCCTTCTTCGATCTCTTCTTCGCTATCACGAACTTGCGCTCCCGGATCTTGTTCTGCGGCGAGTAAACCGGGTTCTTCGAAGCCGATTTCTGGGACTTGGCGGCGGATTTGACCAGCGCCGCCGAACTGGAAGGTTTGGTTCCCGGTCCGTGCCCGGGGCTCGATTGTGAGAGGAGATTGGGGTTCGCGTTCTCGGAAATTTTCGATACTAGCGACTTGGATCTAGATGATCCGTGAGAGTCTTTCACCGGCGTCGCCGCCGCAGTCTTGTCGGCCGATTCCATCAGGAGAACAGAGAAACCCTCTAGAGGTGTGCGAGGATTTGAGAGAGAGTGTGTGTGTTGTGTGAGGATTTGAGAGAGAGCGTGTGTGTTGTGTGAGTGTGTGTTGGTGTTTTGATTTTGATGAAACAGAAACAGATTGGAATGAGGACGAAAACGAAATGGAAGCTTTGTGACGCTCTCTCGTAACGGCTAGTTTTTTGAGGATTCGTTGGGTAATTATTAATATTTGAATTTATGTGGCCGTTGATCCATATGTGATTAGTGGATGATTGATTCTGTTAACATGGCTACTGGCTATCAGTCCATATGTCGAATCTGATTAGATTTTTATCATTTATTTTCTGTTGATGGGCCTTAAGTCTTAACATGATACTGCTACATAAAATACATTGAAATGTGCATATATACCTTACTCGAAAGTTGACCGGGCCGATGTCGAGTACCCACGGGTTCGAGTCCAAAATTCAAATCGTCAACTCTATCATATGAGAAAGTTCATAGAACAAATTAGAGTTTAGACCTTATTTTTATTATCGAATAAGAATTATACGATCATTTTTTTCTTCTCAAAATACATAATGGGCTTCATTGATTGAACTCTTATCGGGCAACGTTTGGGATGGATCAAGTTATGGTGGGAGATGGATCACACAAGATTGTGATGTCCCGTAGGAGGGAGGCGGCTGTTGTTGGTGGCGTAACATACTTTATTAAGGTGTATGCGTTAGCGGTTCTTAAAGCTTTTTCATGGACTAAGGAAGCGAACTGGAGAAAAGTTATTGTAGAAATTGATCTCTTCAAGTTATCTCGAATTTTAATTTAGTTACTGAGATGCGTTGCGAGTATGATGTCATTATTGATTATTATATAGTTTAGCCATATATATGATGAGTTTAATGTATATCAGTTAACTGATATAAAATTATATCAGTTAAACCAATAAGGTGATGACACCTTATTTAAAATCATGGATCCGGACGGGTCGCTCCGTTCGCACAAATTCACTTGAGTGGGTATAAGTGATTTTATCACCTCATTGGCTTCTCAAATTATAACTGATATATCAATTAACTGATATACATTTTACTCATATATATGATTTACGTGTCTTTATTTTGTTACTGCGAGAGCATCCAATTTGGGTTCCGAAGTTAAAACTGACACTTTAGTCAAATTATACGACGACGTTTTAAGAAGAAGCAAGAACAAAACATAAACGACGTCGTAGTGCTGAACTGAGAATTCAATTTTCAACGACTTCACTTCACCGGAAGTGAAACCAAACCCTAAAGAGACAAGACAACACAGAGAGCTTCACAGCCATAGCCATGGCGATCAGGCGTCTCCTAGCTCTTGCTCTCCGATCACATAAACCCTCACCATCGTGCACATCACAAGCCGTCAGGTCCTCATCCACCGCCTCCTCCGTCGCCACGTCCCCGTCCTCCTCCCCTCCGCCCCCAAATGCCATGCTCTACGACCGTCTCGCCCAGGCCGTCAAGTCCAAGATCCAGAAGCTCGAGAACCCGGACGCTCGCTTCCTCAAGTACGGATCGCCCCATCCGGTCGTCACCTCCCACACTCCCATCCTCTCCGCCCCGGAGACCCGCATCACCACCCTCCCCAATGGCCTCCGCGTCGCCACTGAGTCCAACCTCTCCGCCAGAACCGCCACCGTTGGCGTCTGGATTGACGCCGGCTCGAGGTTCGAGACCGATGAGACCAACGGCACTGCTCACTTCCTGGAGCACATGATTTTCAAGGGCACGGAGAGGAGGACTACTAGGGGGCTCGAGGAGGAGATTGAGAACATGGGTGGGCACTTGAATGCCTACACTTCCAGGGAGCAGACCACCTACTACGCCAAGGTCATGGATAAAGATGTCAACAACGCGCTCGACATTTTGGCCGATATTTTGCAGAATTCTAAGTTCGAGAACAACCGGATCACTCGCGAGAGAGATGTGATTTTGAGGGAAATGGAAGAGGTATGCATAGCTGATTAGTTGTTGGATTTTATTTGTACATTTTTGAATTACAAACTTTTCTAAATTGGTAATTTTTTAAGTGTACTAATATTGAGATATTTTGAATATCTATTTTTAAGTGATGTTTGATAAGTTCTTTTCTTATAGAAGTTTCTATATCTGCTAGTTAAATTTGTATATGTTAATTGAGTGTGAAGTTCTAGATCACTGAAGTGGAATTGATTCTCATTCATAAAAGTGCTGTATTTATGACCTGGTATTAAAATTGAGAAGATTTGTGCCTGTATGATTCTTCTTAAGTCTGCTACACAGGGTTGTTGGACTTGCTTGTCGAACCTTGTGATAGTTTCCTTAAAATGATGCTCATAACGTTGCCCATTTATATAGTAATGTTATGCTTACTGGAGAACTGTGTCTTGTACTTGGTTAATATGAGGGTAGCTTTCATGATGAATAGGTTGTTTTAGGAAAGCGGCTGAGTTAAAGATTAACTGATGAAGTACTGTTTCCATTTGATGTATTTGGATATGTAACTGCATGAGTTAATAATATGATTTATTCTTGTTTCTCTATGTTCATACTGTATCTGTGCCAGACTATTTTGTATAAGTTTTTAATGTTCATTTACTAAATTTTTCTCCCATGAATTTCTGTAGGTTGAGCAACAAACTGAAGAAGTTATTTTTGACCATTTGCATGCCACTGCATTCCAGTACTCTCCATTGGGTAGAACTATTCTTGGACCTGCTGAGAATATTAAAAGTATTACCAGAGATGATCTTCAGAACTATATTAAAACACACTACACAGCTCCAAGAATGGTACGTAACGAACTGAATTTATATTCTATTGTATTTATTTGTTTGCCTTATGTGGTGTAGCTGAGTCCATGTTGTCCTTTTTAATCCTATGTTGTACTATTTGCTGCTTATAAAATGTAAAGTATCAATTGTTTTATTTGATCCATTTTTTAGGTGATTGTAGCTTCAGGCGCTGTTAAGCATGAGGATGTTGTTGAGCAAGTAAAGAAGTTATTTACAAAGTTGTCATCAGATGCAACCACAGCTTCTCAGTTAGTTGCGAACGAACCAGCTGTATTCACTGGCTCTGAGGTGGGTTATGCCTTATCTTTTGTGCAACGTCCTGTTGTCATTATTTCATAAAGCCAGTTTCGTGCAACCTCTATTCTGTCATTACTCCCACAAATTAGGTTCTTCTTTTAATTTTTAACTTATAGGTTAGGATAATTGACGATGATGTTCCTCTTGCCCAATTTGCGGTAGCCTTCAATGGAGCATCCTGGACAGATCCTGATTCCATTGCTTTGATGGTCATGCAAACTATGTTGGGTTCATGGAACAAAAGTGCCATTGGTGGAAAACACATGGGGTGAGATACTTATTCTCCCTCTTCAAATCCAAAATTTTCAGCATTTTGAGTACTTGTGTAGTTTGCTTGTAATGTTCTTAGCTGATACGTCAACATTTACAACGCATGCACAGTTCTGAGCTGGCGCAGAGGATTGGCATAAATGAAATAGCAGAAAGTTTTATGGCTTTTAACACCAACTACAAGGACACTGGTTTATTTGGTGTTTACGCTATTGCTAAGGTAAGACTTCTATCCAAATTATATTTGCTCTAGAAGCTTCACACATTCTCTTATCTAGGTTTGTAGAATTTGATATCCAGTATTCCCGTCTGGTATCATTTGTTTTCTTTGAATAGATTTAATAAAGTGGAAAGTTTTCGTACCTGTTAATTATGATGAAAATGTTAGTCAATTTATTGTTTGAATATTAAACCTCATCATATTGAAAAAGAAAGGAATGGATGCTGTCTAGGAGAATATTTGCTAGACTTTAAAAGGCTTCTGTAGAAAGATACAAAGAGGAGAGATTAGGAGATGCTAAAATGAGAGAAGAGATTGAATTGATGATGGTTATTATAGCAGAAATCGCCACTGGTTGGTCAGGATCTCTGGCTGAGTGGTAAAAGAGACTCATTCTATGTTAGTGTGACTTTCCACACCCTGAAGAGAATCTTAATCCTGTACAAATGGGAAAGAGGCTGACGATAATGTGAATTTAGTCATGTTCTAGATTGTGCCATACTAATTCAAAAAATAGCACATCACATTTTCTATTCTAAGTAATACAGTTGAGGTGGCAATGCTCGAGTGAGTAGTGACGAAAAGTCTTGAAACACTACATTAGCTATTCTATACTTTTAGTCACTAACAAGAGGGGTTGTTTTTGAACTGATGTATTTTTGGTATTCCTGAAGTGTACTGTATATTTCTAGATACTTTACAAATTCTCTTTGGTGAAATTGGTGAAATTACAAGTGTTTTGTTTTGCTGTCAGCCGGAATGCTTAGATGATTTGGCCTATTCAATTATGTACGAGATAACCAAGTTAGCTTATCGGGTTTCAGAAGAGGATGTTATTCGTTCTCGTAATCAGGTATCAATTGGTGCTTCATTCCATTTTCTTTTGACTTTATTAATCAGTGTTTATTTCTGGAATCAAAGGATACTATCTACATCTGCTTAAGATTTTTCATGGGCACCTCATTTATGTTACCATTTAAAAAAAATATAGTATTGCATGTCTATGTATTATGTTATTGTAACCTAACATATACTTTACATTTTTATTTGTACTAATAGAATTTACTCAGTTATGATGTATATTTAAGTGAGAAGCAATTTATGTTAATGTGAGTAGCTGATTCCATAGATTATCTGTGCTGCATATATGCTTGATAATTTGCACAGTTTTTGAATTACCAATCTTTAGAATATGATGTAGTTGCCATTAGAGCTGGCAATTTGTGTAAACATGTCCATGTCTTGTTATTGTCAAATATGTGTTGTATGGGTCAATACAAACACGACATGTTTAGTAATCGTGTTGGTGTGTCGTGTTTGTGTCGGCTTTATCTAAATGAGAAATGAGATAAGTTGCAGTTCGTGTTACTCCTGTTCTCTGCTTCCACTTTCATATATTAGGTGAAATAAATTTGGATGATAAGTATAGACTTGTGGGTGAGAGAGAGAGAGAGGAGATGAAATGAAAGCAAATCAAATAGGAGAGACATAAAAGTGATTAATAAGTGATCAATTCATTTCAACACAAATACGGCATGATTATTAATCGTGTTGGGTTCGCCAACACAAACACAACACTGTGCCCAAGCACGCTTAAATCGTGTTGCTTTCATGTCGGGTCATGTGTTGGGTGCTAAATTACCAGCTGTAGTTGCCATATCAATTTAAGAAATATGACTACATTGTATATGAGAGGATTATGACTAATTTTCGAACTCTTGGGCAGAAGACTTGTCAAAGATGCTCTTGTATTATTTCTTGTGCACAGTTCATGAACGACGCTTATAATCCCTTTCCCCCTGCCTGCATGCCTTCCAGTATTGCCTGTCTCCATCTAATGTTTTTTTTTTTATGGTTACTTTTGATGCTAACCAGGTTATCAATTCGTGGTGGCATGTTTAGGCTGTTATGATGTTTATAAACAGTGATTACACTTCTTTTCGTCCACCCTCATTTCCTTATATTATGTTCTCTTAATTTTTTTCTCCCATAAAAAGTATGTAAACGACGGCATACATACTGGATTAATGTTAATAATTCTTCTTGAAGCCTCCGTGCTGCCTACTTTATTAACTTACCTATGGTTAATGTATTTTGTTGCAGTTGAAATCTTCTCTGCTGCTTCACATAGCAGATGGCACAAGTCCCATTGCTGAAGATATTGGACGACAGGTAATAGTTTCCTTACTAAACTAAAATCTGGCCGAGTAAATGCTAGTTTCCTTACCTATGGTTAATGTATTTTGTTAAGACTCCTTTATATCATGATATATATTATATTCTTGCAGCTACTTGTGTACGGACGAAGAATTCCGTATGCAGAATTAATAGCCAGGATTGATGCAGTTGATGCAAGCACTGTCAAGCGTGTTGCAAACCGGTTTATTTACGACAGAGTAAGAACAAGGACACATCTCCACCTATTAATTTGTTTAATATCTTTTTTCCGGCTTAAGTGGTCCCGGGGATATGTAGTTTAATATCTTTTTCCGGCAGGATATTGCTATTGCTGCCATGGGGCCTATCCAGAATTTGCCCGACTACAACTGGTTCAGACGCAGGACCTACTGGAACCGTTACTAGATATTTTGCAGTTGCTCATCATCCAACAGCTTATTCCTTCCCGTCATGTTCTTGTAACTTGATATAATTTCCGTGAGAAATAATTATACGCTGTATCAATATGATTTATACGGCCATGGTCATGTTCACTTGGGATGGCATATTCTTGTATCCCTACCATTTTGAAACTTGGGAACATCTGCTAATTCAAATTTAACCCTTCTCCTTTGTAAGCAGAGCCTTTTTTTTCTTCGGCGGCTATGTATACATCTGACGGATCTTATACATGCATTCTTCATTGTTCTATATTTGTTTATAATTATTTTGTAATAACTCTCAAGTGTTTGTAGTTAATATTGGATGAGAACAGTTGACAGTTTTGAACCCATTGAAATGTGATTGTTCCTGACATGTTCTAATGTTTGATGGTTTGAGTACAAGCTTTTTTTGAAGCAAAAGTAGAATACTCTTCATTCCAAAATGCATAGAATGCTAATAGCGAAGTTTTTATAAATTAATACTCCCTCCGAACAAATATATACTGTATTTAGTTTTCCGTAAAAGACCTAGTTTGGTCTCCAAACTTGAATATTTTGATCCAATTTGTTCTCTAAACTTTTTGTAACAAAAAATAGTCCCTGAATTTTTGTGTTTCGTCTCTTTTGGTCCCTGAACTTTGTTTTGAACCGAAATGGTCCCTAAACTTTCACATATTGACCCTAAATGGTCCTTGCTAGTGGAGCTTATATCTAAAGTTCAAGACCAAATTATGGCGAAACACGAAAAGTTAAAGAACTGTTTTTGGTTAAAGAAAAGTTCAATGACCAAAAATCGAGTCAAAACACTAAATTTCGGAGACTAAATTGGGACTTTTACCTTACTTTTTTCTTATACAAGAGTCATTTATGAAATGCATCATCTTTGGGTTCAAATGCCATTGCGTCGGGTGGGGTGGGGTGGGATGGGGTTTAAAAGATTGTGTAGCTCAACTAGTTAGTTTTAAAAAAAAAAAAAAAATGCATCATCTTAAGCATTCAATAGAGAACATCTGATTTGGAGTTACAAATGCGAACATTGGGAAAAATCAAAAGTAAAAATGAATCCTTTTACATTTACAAGAGAAGATCCAAAAGAATAGCCACTATAATAATGCCAAGCAATCAAAATACAAAATGGAAAAGGAAACATCATTTCCCACCCTCCCTAGTTAAGCTAAGCTAAGCTAAGCTAGCTTTGTGCTTCTTTTTCTACTGTTAAAACATTAATATCCTTTCTTCTGCTATTTCTATTCCTTCCTCCTACTTTAATGTACAAGTTAGTTGCTTACCTCCTACTTTATCTATGTACTCCCTCCCTCCCACCTCCTTTTCTCTGCTATCTCCTGCTTCTGTTGCTTCTCCTTCCACCACCACCTAATCTCTGAACTCCACCCCCCATATACTCCTCATCATCGTCGTCATCGTCATCATTATCATTCCATACCGCTGTCGCTGCCCTCCCCGCCGCTTTTGTTGATTTTCTCGGGGTAGGCCGTTTTCTTTTTATGTTAGCTGTGTAAGTTGAGTAATCGATGGTGTCTTCCTTCAACGCGTTCTTGAATTCCTGTTCAACCATGGTCAGTCGGTCGGTCAGATCAAAAATGTATTTATGGATAAATCAAGAGATGTTTTCAATTGCCACTTCATCCTACCTGATACTTGAGAACCAATTCTTGATAAGTAGTAGGCAAACTAGTGCTTGTATCACTGACGTTAAATGGAACATTCTGCTTCGAGAGAACCTCTCCCGGTTTTTGAGGTTCGGTGGGAGAAAACGCCTGGCCAAGAACATAGTAATAACAATTCATTATGTGAATCCAAGATCATAAGTTCTGTTCTGAATGAACGCATACACTCATGAGAACCAAAATCATAGCTGAAACTATAGCTAGCAATTCGTTTTGTAACACGAATACATACACTCATGAGAACCAAAATCATATAGCTGAAACCACTGGGTTTTACCTGGCAACGGGCATCATTCAGGCTATAAACAATTTTTAAATGCCTCTTTAGCCTCAGAAGAAGCCGCAATGCAGTAGCCGATAAACAGTCAACCTGCATAAGCACCACAAAGATTATGGAACATAAGTATCGACGGAAATCCAATATGTAATTGCCACCAAAAAAAAAAAAAAAAAAAAAAGTTGGGTTCACATCACATTGGAATGTAGGATGCAGCTCCACCCAGAAATTCATGGAATATTTCAGTCCAGTCATCTCAAATTAACCCATTTTCCAGTAACTTAAGTGACATAACTACCTGGATTTTCTGCAGATCTTCTTGAGATATTTCGTAAGAACCATCAGTGATAGTAGCATTAATCCTCGCCTCTGCTGAGCTTGCATGATCTGACATAGAATGAATGGGCTGCTCTTGTTGAAATGGCCCATTCAAATTTATGGAAGTCATATTATTACTGAAAGAAGGATCGGTGTAGGAGTCTTGTAGTGCTGCCCCATTAAGATCTAAAGATGCGATATGAGCAGAAACAGGATGAGTAGCCGACTCCAGTTGGGTCACCCCATTTTCATGTGACTTGTCTCTTTGTGAGAAATGTAAGATCAAGGCTTTCATATTTGCTTCGAGCGCCCCAGCCCTAACTTGCATGACCCGATTTATAGCATAGATCAAGTAAAGAGGCTCATCAGGAAATGTGAATGGCAGCAGAGCAAGGATTTCAGTGCAGTACCTGTAAGAAAAGAATCAACTTTTCAGTCCTTATACCCGACATCGGAAGATAAAGTCTAAGACTGGTACAATGCCAAAAACTCACATAAGAAAGGAAATCATGAAATCGTTCAAGCTTGGATTATCAAATTTGCGCACAATTGAGGACATAAATTTGTTCCGAGAAACACGGTTCCCACGAATGAGCTTGTAGATCCGACAAACTCCAAGCCTTGCCTGAGCCAGTGAGCCAGCATCAGATTTCCCCCTCGTATTTCCAGGAATCTTGGTTTGAAACTTACTGGTCATATTTTCTGCCGAACCAACAGTAACCGACTGCATGAAAGCAAATGACAATTGAAGGCCATCTCCCAAACGGCTTTCGAAAAATGCAGGGTACCTAGAAAAACAAGTTTTTAGCTACTGCAAGTAGACTGGCAAGACACAAATATATGAAGTATTTGGAGGGAGTTTTGTAGGGGAGTACTTCTCATTCATATTCATTAGCAAATGATGAGCCAGCTTTGAATTCACCTCCTGAGGGTCTGTTTCAAGTGCTATAAGGTACGGAACACAAGTAATAGGGTGAACAAGACCTTGACGTAGCACAACTTCCACAATCTGCATTGACATTTAGCAGGAAAATATTCAATAAAAAAATGAAAACTAGTTGATCTTAGTATGAAAATGCATATACAGAAGTTAAACAGTTCAAAATCCAAGCAGACCCATCCCAAAACTCCGGCTGCAAAATTAAGCATCAACTTATGATAGGTTTATTCGGAAACATGTTTCTTAGGAAAGAGATTCTGACAACATAGCTAACTGGTATAAAAGGATTTAATACATCTCCCAGTCATACACAAATACACCTTTTGCAGAATGGAGTATCGTGTACGGTACACAATTATTGACATGGAACACCTTACTTTTCACATCTCAGGCACCGTGACAAATTTATAGCACTAGCGGGTAACATAAAACACAAACATACACGCACACAAACAAGATAAACCAAAACAATCTTCTCACCTTAACGGCATATTGGCGAACTTGTTCATTGAAATCCAAGCATCTCCCCAAAATACTATCCCAATACAACTGAACTATACCACCGCAAATGTTAGTATCACCCGCTCCTGCAGCAACCGGTACAGTTTGGCCACCATCCACAGAACAATTGACTACATTACTGTTGACTTTATCGCTCCCCATTTGACTTTCAGCGTCAAGAAGATATTCATACATATTTTGCAATGCTTGCATCTGATGAAGAATTAGTTAGGGCTACATATGATTTATCGTAGACATTAAAGATGGTAAGCACAACGAACAACATAAATTTGTACCTTAAGGCGAGCATCAGTACCAGAGGACAAAGTTGCATCTAGTATTTTGCGAATATCCTTTTCGAACATGTATTCAGGCCGAGCGATAAAAACAAAACCTAAAGCCTACACATAAATTAAAAGACTCCATGAGCGCATCTAAACATTACATCACTTCAAGAAACTAAGGAATACAGATTACCTGCAAAGCTCTAGCCTTTAGAACAAAATCCTCCAGAGAAAGATATTTTTTAAACAAGCTAAGACTTCTGGCTGTATCAACAGTTGGGTTGTTGGAGGAACTCAGCAAAGAGTTTCCATAGCGGATAAGTAAACCAAGGCAGAAAAGAGAACGGCCTACCAGCTGAAATTTGCAAAATACGGCAGATAGGTTACTTTATTATAATTCTGTATACTATCTTTGTAAGAGAAAACATAAAACAAGTATTTCAACTGAATGATTCTAAAACGGCACAATTGGTATTGTTGGCTTTGAATACATAGCCCCCCCACTCAACTTCTTACTTATTCATACTTGCCCTTTCCAGTGAAATAAGGTTGTAGAAAAGGTTTGTAAAATTGACTATAGCAACCAACCTGTTTGTTATCAATAGTCTGGGTGTCCAAACGTTTGAAAAACACTTGAATAAGATACTCGACTACAGTAGCACCTTTTCCTGCTACTTTACTAACAGAGCAAAGGCACCTGCATCATGAAATAATATCAGCTATACAAATCATAGTAACAAAAAGAAATTTCTTAGTTTCAAGGATGAAATAATAAGGGTTACATAATAGATCAGCTTCAAAACTCAACTAGGACCAAAATGATACAACAATGCCACCATCAGATTAGAACATAGTATAAGGAAATAGCTACTCTCAACCATCAAAATATAAGTTCCTAACAATGTGCTACAGTTATTGACTTCACAAAATAGCTCTCAAATATCTCCCACACCAATCTCAACACTCAACAGTGACTCTAGCTCTGACAACCAACCTACTTCCATTATTAGGATTTGGTATTCAATCAAACTAACTACTCAGTTTCACAATGCTGCTGGGCACAAATAGCTAGATAGAGTTATGCATCCAAAATTAGGTGAGTGTGTGATAAAGCAACATAAAGGAATAATAACGCAAAAGTAAAACACGCAAGGAACTGAGCCTACTTGATGCAGGCATGGACAACTGTCAAAAAAGAATGCCGAACAATCATGTGTTTTAAATCTTGTTCTAGTTCCTCCACAACATTATGAGGTAATTTCCGAAGTGAAGGCAACACAGCATCAATGACAAAGATTATACTCTCCAGCAACTGTGCGACCACCCGATTATCAACCTGAATGTTCAGAAAAGTAAGTTACAAATAAAGGCATTTGAAAAAATAGACCAATTTTTTTTCCCTAAAAACTTAATTATGACCGTAAATGAGCAATACCCACTCACCCACCCAATTTATATATAAGCCTGATTCGGCATAAAAAATCGGTCAAGGGTTGAAGTCAAAATCGGAAGATAGGAATTGGGAATTAAGGTTAACAATTGGGAATTAGGGCTTGGGAGGCACGTGAGC
>JAYMTH010002542.1:0-12403 GCA_036897465.1 Pelargonium australe
TATATATATATATATATATACTCTAGAATAAGGCTAATCAATCGTGAAAAGATTTTTCTAGGTTTAACTTCAGGTTCATGCATTTGAGCAACCTAATCAAAACTATGAGAACTTATTCTTCTGAGAACAGTGCTTTTCTCACAACCTTTGTCCACAACTTACCACAATATTATTTTTCCCCATTCAATTTTTTTTTTTTTTTCCATTCATTAACTAAAACGAAAAGTACCAATGCAGAAGGGACTGGCCAAAATGGTGTTGCTGAAACCACAATCAGTGAAGTTAACCTTTTACCCATAATGGTGTGGCTGAAGTCACAATCAGCGAGAATGCCAAGTTCCTCCCAAGTAAGAATATGTTGGTTCATAGAAATTAACATACCGTGCATTTTCGGAAAGCAGCATCAGCTTCGCGTTTCCACACATTACCCCCAGGCTCCGCATAAAAAAGACCGAGCAAAGGCTGCAGCATATTATTAGGCTAAAAGTCATGCAACAGCAGCATTATAGTGGGGAAAGCAGCATCAGCTTCGCGTTTTGACCATACCTTTACCAAATCTCGGACATTAGGTCTACCAGATCCATGCTTTCCTAGAATGGAATCCCCATAAACCTGATACTGCTCAAGGATCTGGAAAAATAGTTGGGAAAACAAAATGAGGGGATATTTTCCAGAAAGTTGACAAAAATGAAGCAGATCATCAGAGTTTCAAGTCTACAAAACCTGGCGACGTGTAATACCACTCCTAGGTGCACCATAAACTACAGTATCAACATGTCCCAAAGCATGCCAGGGGCTGTTAGCAATCAGTTTTCAGTTAAAAATTGCAAAGGAGGTCAGATGAAGAAAGAACCGCAAAGGAGCAAAAAAAAGTGATAGAATGTTAATTATAATTGTCAAGTCTGAACATATTCTGATAAAAAATAAAATAAAAAAAAGACTCTAATGCGACTGTTGAGTGTTGAGATATTAAGGATCCCATAACTTATGGGATTCCTTAAACTAGAAATTCAATTTACCTCCTTATATCAAGCCCTAAGTTTGAGTTTATTTCCTTTCATGTGTTAGAGCATCTGCAAAGGGCCTTTTAGAGGAGCTAAGCACCTTAGCATCAGAGCTAACTGTTGGAGCAGCAGGCGCTAAGCCTGAGTCTCTTGGCTTGGGTGCTTGCCAAAGCAGCGACTTCAAAGGCCATTTAGTCCATTTTTTTCTTTGTTCACTACAATATCAACATAAATATTACCATTTATCCATACCCAACTATTATCTTTAGTTAACTCATTAAAGTTTGGTGCAAGTAAATATTTAAATATGGGGAGGTGCTAGGCATTGAAGGCTAAAATGCTAACATGGGTGCTGGTGACATGGCAGTATCTCTCTCCTATTTAGCACCCACAAAAAGAGCTAAGCACTATTATGTTTGTCAAGTCTTATATACCTTATATAAATGGTTCTCTCCTATGATCAAATACAAGAAATATCGCATTCTACTTTTTTGCTTTTCTACGGTGAGTATAAGTTTGCTTTTCGACTTGGTTTTCCAAAAGAACAGCTGTGAATGTACTAAATGATTACAGGAAAGATACAAAGCAATTTAAATGCCATTTAATTCATAACTAGGAACCATGATTGTGTTCAGAGATGAAAAGGTTATTGACTTCATGTCTGTAGATTAGTACGATTGCAGTGGCATGTCATATTTTACATGTATTTCAAAGTTAGCAGTTTCTTACTAAGGGCTTATAACAACTTGATTTAATAAATAAAACAGGAAAAATCATTATTCCTCTTTTAATATCATTTTTACCACAGCCAAAAGAGCACAAACCAAACTGACCAGTAAAGATTATACACACACACACACACACATGCACACACACACGGGAAGCAAAGAGAACTTCTCTGGATGGTTTATTATTCTTACTTGTTGAAGGCGGCACGCCCAACCATTACTCCATGAGCTCCATGCCTAAGGCCTGCTTTGACCTTCAGTTTAAAATGTCCAGGAAAAACAGGTTAGAATATAAAAACATAAAGAGCCTTTTATTCAAGGACAGACAATTCACAAAAAGGAGGATATGCAGATTGCAAAACCATACTGTGAGCCCTTAAAATGTGTAAAATAGAAAAAGACCTATTATGAAATCATGGCACCGCTTCTTGCTGGTTTTGCAACCAAGAACTGGCGCATATGAAATCTTACCTTCGTCAAATTTTCTTAAGTTGATAGTTGAAGACCCAATATTAATTTTATACTCTTAACAACCCTCATGCAATCCCCTCTTGCATCATGCTCTGATACCATGTAGAGGACCAACTCAACTAAAAGTCCAAACTAATAGTTAAAGGCCCAATATTAATTTTTTACTATAACTCTTTGCATAAACTATGTGTTAATACTGAAAGCATATGGAAACCCCAATCAGTAGATGACCCTTATTTCAAGATCAAAATGTTTGCCACAAACTTCTTATCACAATGTATGTGGACAAATACGGTTAAGTGCTTAGTAGGTGATATTGGTCTTAGCCTCCTTGCTCATTCTCTGTTCAGGCTTGCATACCAAAAATGACAGTTTCAACAATAGTTTACCTCGTCGACATACTTGATACCTCCATTTATTGTAAACCTTAAGTCTGGAAAATCACGCAACAGTCCATAAAAGTATTCATACCTGCATTCAACAAAATATGAAAGGTTGTCAATAGAGAATTTTATGAACCCTGTAAGTACCTGGGTACTCGTACCCGTACTCGTGCTTCATAGTTTACAGCCTTCAGTGATTATAACACTGAAAGGAATGTTTTTTAGCACAACAAATGAATGATTGACAGCATATTAAAGTGAGTAAATTATTATGTATATACTTCAGGGGAGGAATTGTTCGATTTGCGGCTGGGCTTATGCCATTGAGCAGTGCCTTCCTTGAATGTATAACAAAATGTCTGGTTGGTGACAATGAAGAAACCTTGTGAATAAAATCACCTGAAAGAAAAAAAGGAAGGGGAAGGTCAGAAACATCCTAGAAAGTTTTAAATAGGAGATACAGACAAGACACAAGGCCTAATTTGAACACAAAGTCCAATCCATTTCCAATTTAGATCAGCTACAAGGTAACATACATCAATAGGTCTTCTCCTTCTTTTTTTCATTTTCCCAAAAAATATGGTCTTTAATACAATAATACTACATATTTTTGGTTCCACATCTTATTTGTATGAACGCTATCTTCATAACTATTTGCTATCTATAACAGGCTACTAGAAGTAATCAAGTGCTTTAGGAAGTTGGTGAAATTGAAGACATAGATAGAACTGAAAACAAGTTTACAGTAGCATTCCAAGTCTTCTTCAATTAAATATAGATATATTTCACTTAGAGATTTCAGAAATGAACTCATTTTTGTTTTCCATAATGTAAGATCCACCTAACTCTATTAGAATTCCAGTATAAATCGTCTCAAATACTAAATAAGGATTTATTAAAAGTACATTACATTCTATTCTTAGCACATAGTAACCAATCTATGGGTGTGCAAAGAATGCACCAAAGATTTGAGTCAAAGCATCACTTGTTTCATCACTTTCATGTATTTTACGATTACATAGAACAGTCATTTAAGGTCACATCTTAAAAAAGAAAAAGAAAATGTTAGGACAAGAACCTTACACAGCTCATTATATGAATCATGATCGTCAACACCAATTCGACATTTAACACTAACTGGAACGTCTGTATTGTCAGCAATAACTGACATAGCTTCACCTACAAACTTTCTTGTCAACACCAGATGTCTGTATCAGATCAAACTGACAAGGAAAATCTGTAAAGTGGGGTTTGGTCCGCGAAATTAATATCAAGATTCCAGTAATCCAAACCAATATTGCAAGTTGTTCATCATTGATTGATGAACGATTTGAGCACATTACCAATATGGTCAATTACAGTCTTGCACAAGCTTATCACACAGCTACTAAAGCTTCAGGTATGTCTTTACTCCTTTGACTACTGAAATAATACTCCATACCTAACAATAATGCAGTACAACAAGATTGCAAAGATGATGACAAAAGAGACTTACTGAAGTTTGACATAAACGTGTAATAAGTCATCTTTGAGAAAATGAGTGATAGAATCAAGCAGAATAGGGTTGCTTTAGCCATGTGGGAGCAAAATTGTCCATTTCACATCCCATTCACTTGGGATTGAAATGACAAGATTGGAATTGTACATTCCCATGGGAATGAAATAAATGTAGGACTATTATGCCCTTCACATGGCCTAATTGATAGTATTATGCATAATTCTCTCACTACCTTTCTCAACCCAACTCTTTTATTTTGCACACTGTCAATGAAGCCTGGTAACTGCCTCTTCTACCAACCCAGGAGTAATACTACACTCCTGAGATTGCAGTCATATTCCAGAAGAAAATGAAAGGGTAATTAGAGCTTTGGCACATGACACCAAATGAGGAAGTTTGCAAGTCTGAAGTTAATTTATGGAATCTTGATCTCATTTCAACAAACCAACCACCTGATGAAAATAGTTATGAATACTTATGATCATCAATTTAATCAGAATGCTTATCAAACCTTTGGATTAAGCATAAGACTAACACCAAAGCACCCGTGTCCAGCTACTCTTGGACTGGGACATCCACAACTGGAAAATAAACACAAAGGTTTAAATTATAAATAAATAAAGGAAAAGAAAAATAAGAATAGGGTGAGCAACATTATACAAACTTAAAATTAATCTCATCATAACCGTAGGGGTGAGCAAGTTCAGTCGCTTTTGCTATGTTTTTCAAGTTATTCCCACCAATTTGAAGGACAATAGGATGTTGTTCTGGACCAAAATCCAAGAACCTTCCCTGAGTAATAAAAAAAAAATACAGAATCAGCTCATACTATATAAAACTACACACAAAAAGGTCTAAACTCTCAAGGAAGGAAGATAACATTTTAAGATGCTAAAAACCCAAAACAGTCTTGCTATCATCATTATATAATAAAACAGAAGATATCCATATTCTCCCAAAGCAACCAGAATAGATTCATAGACCTTTTGAAGATTATGAAACTGATGTTAATACCAGTACGACCACTTTATCAGAGAAAATATACTTAGCTACTTAGAATAGCCTATTTTTTTAAAATCACAAATGCATATTAAATCCTCATTTGGTTGACTGGATAACATTTACTTCTATATCTTATGAGTATCTGCTTAAAAAGCGGGATACATAACCACTATTTGTAAATAAGCAAGAGGAAAAATTTAGTGTACATTAATAATACTATAATAGTATACTAACATATAAATAAAAACATACAAAGAAGGTATCCATAGAGTAAATGAACAAAAATAAAGAGTACAGGGATTTAACAAAAAAAATGTTATGAACTTCTTTTATCCAAAAAAAAAAAAAAAAAAAAAAAACTTTTATTTGTATCCTCAGAAGTTCTTTACACTTTTGCTTCATTATGCAATATGCACGTCCCTTAAAATTAATTAGTTCTTATACCATTTTCCCACAAGTTGATAAGGAAATTATGCCCAATTTTCCATGATTCACATGACCAGTCAGTTATCCTCATTTATTTGAAGCCATTAGACTTCTGCTACAATGGTTTTATTGCCAGTAGGAACAAACAAAGAATGTGTACATATACCATAATGAATTCAAACCATTAGGAAATTTGTATCTTTACCTAGTGTCCCAAGTCACAAATTTATGACGTCTTTTGGCAAATAATCACATCAAAAAATCATAAGCCGATATACCAAATAATCCAATATTTATATCACATGTCAATTCATGCATAGCCAATCCAAGGCTCAAACACAACTTAGGTTATAAGTTTTACATGACTATAGCTTTCTTCTTCACGCTACCAACCAGTTGCTGGGTGATTACCATATACCACTCTATTATACACTGACATCAAGTATTTCTTGCCGGAGCTCAATAATGTATATTATATGCATATGCTTATAAGTTATAAGTCATAACACTTTATCAGCTTCCCAAGTTAGCATCCTTCAGTGACTTGTTTCTCCACTTCCAAAAATACTCAATATTCTCTAAGCAGTCAATGAGTGACTCAAATAGACAATAAAGAAACATAACTTCCACAATATTGTATTTCCAACTATCTCATTAAAATTAGGAACACACAGACACACACACACAATGGGCTTACAAATGGATGTCCTTATTAAATGTAGTTAGGGCAGTTCAATTGGATATAAAATGACGAACATGTTTCAGAAAGCAGTTAGGGGCTATGTTAAGCAATTCACAATGACAACCCCATTGGAGAAGTTGGACAAAAATTACTAATAGAAAAATCACCAAAAAGTATAATACTTGGATATGGAGTCTTAAGCAAAACTTGGGACATGGGAAAAGGCACACATAATCCTATAGAAAATAAAAGGTGAGTTAAAATAAATGCGAATTTCCAATCAACATGGTTCAAATGTTTTTAGCAACTGATCTTATATGTACAGAAATCTCTTTTCATAACATTGTTCATATCCACTCTGGTCATAAACATTTAGCACCAAAAAGAAATATAACCCTTCACAAGAGACCAATAGAGGAGCAAGGTCCTTTGTCTGATACTATACATAGTTTGTTTGTATATGCATCCCTTCAAGAACATACTCCTATTCTTTAGCATGTTTATAATTAATGAAGAACTCAATATTAGGAACAGTTATATAAAAAGTGATCAAAAGTCAAACTAAGGGCTACAATCATTTTTAAACATAATCATTATTTTAATCTTGTATCTTCAATCATAATAACAAAGCTCTTGTTTCTAGTTCTTAAATGCATAATGTTTTCAGTGCACTATTCTTCTTAATGAATCCTTTAAAACACAAATTTCACACAAACTTACCAAATTGTCCTTCTGATATACAATGGTTTCTACAGCACGCATCTCTGTGTAAAGCCATGCATGCTTTGATAAGAGCCGAGCTAATGTTCTATAGTGGTTGTCTGTCCAGTCCATCATAGGAGCAACACTGGGAATAGTTCAACCAAAATCAATGTGGTAGACAGAAGCAAGTAAACTTACCATATAAAGAAAATAAATTAAAACAATAATTCGTCACCTAAACCAAGGAGGAAGATAGCGCTCAAAAACCATCTCACTTTTAGTCTGTAGTTGATGTTTTTGGGTGCAAGCGCGTAGTTTTCTTGACTTGGCTGAATTCTGATCAAGTATATTAAACATAAATCTATGACTGTTTTTCAGGACAATAGATTTAATAGGAGTAAATGAAGCTATTAAGGTGGATCCTGAAGACTTCATCCTTCTAACCAAATCAAGGCCTGCACCGCTAAGTACCTATTCATTAGACAAAACTAGATCATCAAATTGATTCTTCAGGAAAGATTTTATATAGGAAAGGTCATGATACACAAATAGATGATTGACTTCAAGTCTATAAGCACGGAAGAATAAGAAAAAAGAACTCAATTGTACATTAATCACTGCATAATATGTGGAGGAAATTTTCAGAGCTTTATGTATCTCCTCTGACTAATTCTTTTCCCCTAGTTGAGTAAAGGGGTAACAAATTGCCAGCATACCCTGAAATTTAATACATTCACCGAGACCTCTGTGTTGAATATTTATACGTAGAGAAAAGCAGTGTGTTCTTATCAATGTTATGATTGGTGGTGCCTCGTCATTGGCACTTCAAACAGAATACAAAAGAACAGCAATAGAAACTACAATAGGCAATAGGCATTCAAGTTTAACAACAACAACAAAAATCACAATCCCTGTTTGATTCAAGAGGAAGTGGGAAAAATGCTACTTAAACCCGGATTTCCATTTGTATTGCATTTTAATCTATTAACACTTCCTCTTGCATTAATCAATTCAAATGGTTAGAGAATAATGTGGTAAACACCAACCCTCCTAAACAGTTCTAATCCCTAGATACATTAAGAGCCTTGAAGAACAATTCAGAATGTATAAGTTATAACTCTGAAGTTTGCCTTCAACTGTACCAAGCCAATTGCCATTTTCTTTTCAAAATATCAGCACACCCACAAAACCAAATGAAAAAAAAATCAAAACTTTCACCAACGTGTAAGCACATAAACCAAATGGGTTAAGGAAAACAAAGCTTCCTGTGTTGCCTAGCTACAAGAAACGAATCGAACATAAATAAAAGAGGAGCAACTAATCCGACATTTTATCGAACACATGGTGGGCATGACACAGACATACACAGTGAAACAGAGAGGAGTGAGTGAATGTAGCCATGTAGGTGTGTGTATGTAAATGACAATAATTTGGAGAAGATTACCGTGAGGCTTGAGCAGAGATTGGCAGCAAGAGTGTTAGCTGAATTTCGCAGAGTTGGGCCGAGTCAGATAATTCGAGTGGGTTTGGGTTTTGAGGCTATCATATTATCACCGGGATTTTATTATTAATATTATTATTTTTGGCAATCAGGAGCTTTCGGCTGGGCTGTCTCCCGGCGGCATAGCTGCTGCCTGCTGCTCGTTTCACTTAAGGTTAATTTGAATAAATAAATTAAGGGATAACCACTTTTTTTTTAAGTACAGACTTTTATTTCAAACTCAATTTAGTACCCAAATTTTTATTTTGCCCAATTTAATTTCCACACTTCAATTTCGCACCCAATTTAGTACCCACTGTCTAATTCCGTCAGTCGATCCGTTATCTGCTGACGTGGCAATCTGAGTTGGACAATTTTTGACGATGTGGCATCCATGTGGCATCCACGTGGCAAATAAATATTTTTGGATTATTTTTGTATTTTAATTCTTAATTAAAAAATAAAAATAAATCTATCTCTCTCTCCAAGCAATTTACAGAGTATTGTCTTCATTTAATCATTTTTATATATATAATACATATGTTTCACACTCATAAACCAAGATAACAATATGTAAATTACTATTTTTTGATTAGATTAAAGAACAAATGGTATTAGTACAACACACAAAAATCACAATATTCATGAATAAACACCATCACAACATATCTCTCTCTCTCTTAATTTACAGAGTCCAAAATCCAAACAATTGGGTCTCTCTCTCAAATTACAAAGTCTAAAATCCAAACAACAACCCAATTGCAAAACCCTCCATTTTTTTGCATTTGAAGAAAAGAAACATCCGGCGACGGAGAAGAAGATAGCGGAGCAACCACCGGCGACGGCGTCTGCGTCCAGACCATAGACGCGCCGATCTCCACCGTCTGGTCCGTCGTCCGCCGCTTCGACAACCCCCAGGCCTACAAGCATTTCGTCAAGAGCTCCCACGTCATCGACGACGACGACACCGTCTCTTCTTCTTCTCAGATCTGGTCTCGATGGCGAAGGCACCGTCTCTTCTTCTTCGCAGATCTGGTCTCGATGGCACTCTTTTTCTCTTTCGTTTCGTTTTTTTTTTACTCTTTTTGGAAATTACAAGCCCTTGGCACCGTCTCTTCTTCTTCTCCGACAAAATGGTGATGGCGAGCTCCTCCATCTCTTCTTCGTCTCCGGCGAAACGACCTTCAAGCCCCATCAATGGAGCTTCAGTTTTTTTTTCTTTTCGTTTTTTTTTTAGATAATTTTTTTTGCTTTTTAAGTTCTAACTAATAAAAAACTATCCAACTCATCAAGCAAAACAAAAAATATCCAACTCAGCAGCCACCTAAGCAAAAATTATCCAAATCAGCGTCTAATCAGCAAAAAAATTACACATCAGCAACCACTTAACGGCAAAACTGACGGCAGGTAACGGCACGTATCACATTGGGTGCGAAATTGAAATGTGGGTACTAAATTGTGTAAAATAAAAGTTTGGGTACCAAGTTGAGTTTGAAATAAAAGTTTGGATACTAAAAAAGTGGTTATCCCATAAATTTTCAATGAAATGATTATTAATTTATTTAAATACAATTAAATCTATAATGAATGTTTATAGTACGCACAACACATAAGGTTTATTACAACATGTCTTTCAAAAATGTACGTATATATGTGATTAGGGATCAAAACCGAGCAACATCGGAGCCAGTTGCTGCAAAGTCTTTAACGTGTCAGGTGAAAACTTCCTGGCAAACAGAAAACATGTAGTGATTGTGTTTCCATTGTAGGTGCATTCTGTCCCGTTTCGAATTTGATTGAAGATCTCGACGGTAATGTCACTGGCCCACTCAAATTTCCTAGGGTGTGGACCCTCCTTTGACCAATCGACCCAAGTAACACTTCGGTTGGAGTTCAATTTAGTATACAACATGTGTACAAACGTTGGGATGTAATGTTCGTCCATGTAACAAGGTGGACGACAATATTTTTGAAAGGCTAGATAGTATTTTTGGTCCAATATAACTTGCATGGCTAGCTCGTGGTTTAGCTCAAACCATTGAGACCCTTTTCGCCAATCTGAGATGTTAATGAGCGGCAACATTTGGGGGTTGTAGCGGCCGCGACCAGCCTTCCCAGGATCGTCGCACAAGCTCAAGAAGGATAGATTTGAATTGATGAGATAGTTGTAAGTTGTTTGAAGTTGGAGATTGGGATGCAAGATTCAGAGAGTAACACAAATCTTTCATTAGATAAGTCTAGGAGTGCATTCGCTAGAAGACGTCTCTCGGCATCAACCATTGATGTTGTTCCCCAACGAACTGGCTACGACATTTTAGTTACATTAATAATCAGTAACGTAATACAAAATTCAATAAAAATAGATTTGATATGCATCCAAATACTATAACAAGAATAAACTTATTTACAAATCTCAAAATCTTCAAAAGAACTCGTGTAGTTGCTAAAATCTTGATTGTAAAAATTGAATTTATCGCTTCTGATCACGGTTTTCTATAGTCATTATCAAAGAAAGAATTCTCCCAAACTGTTCCTTTTCACATTAATTAGATTAAACACTTTTTATTAGCTTATAATCTAAGAGTTATTGATAAAACTGACAGAACTCTTTAAATACACAACTATAACATGACATGCATGTTCACATTTTGACACACACACACATATATATATTGCTTCTTGATTTGGTCAATGAGCATCCAAGTTTCCAACAGAAAGGTTGTGATGTTCTTCTCTTCAATAGAAAGGGAAAGAAAATGCACAAAGTTATAAAAACAAGAGTTGACTAACCATAAAAATGTTTAGTCGAATTTGTACACCTAAACTTTCACATAAAAAAAAGGTAAAAAAATAATTCGACCTTTGAACTTTCATGTTTCGACTCGGTTTGATCTCTAAATTATTTTACTTTATAATAGTTTCGATCGTATTTCGACCTAAATTAGTTTCTGAATTTGTTTAAAATCCAAAATACCTAACTTTTAAATATTGACTTAATTTGGTCCATGAATTTTTGATATAAGCTATAAGGGAAAGAAGGATGATTATTTTGGACCAATATTTGAAAGTTCATGGAACATTTTGGGTCAAACAAAAGCTCATTAGCTATTTTGTGATATAAAAAAATTTAGAAACCAAATCGGGTTGAAACACGAAAATTTGGAGAGTAAATCCTAGTCTTTTACCAAAAGAAAACGATCTATTAAGTTGTATCAATAAAATTGTGGAGAAGGTCACTGGATTGGGTAACTAGGATTGCATGATATTTTAACTAAGAGACCAACGAGTTTTACTCATAAAGTGAATGTTTGAAACTCAACTGGACAAGCATTATTGCAAAACTCTCGTGTGCATGTCTAAGTTTCAGCCATTAACTTTGTAACCGTCCTGAAACATCATACATTCACCAGCACGCACGTATATAAAGAATAATGGTTGCAGGAGACCCACCTGACTAGGAAAGGTTGTTCGGTAAAATACAGAAGTCTGAGGCCAAGTATGGTTGAAAGACGGATGCGAGTGCACATATATGCTGTAAAACCCTTGATGTCCATCAAAATACATTTCCCACAATGGAGCCATCGGCAATGAACCATGAGCCAAGAACAAAAAAGCCACCTTTGGTACTCTCTTCACTTTCATTTCCAGTGCTCTCTGTGGAACCATCAATGAAGCTCTCACAAACAGCTCCGCATCGGACATGTTATGCATTTTCGATAATTGTTCCAAGGAAGACGATAATGAAGGTGAAGGTGAAGAAGATGGTGGCATAGAATAATTATCAGCGAAGAACAAGGACGAGATCTGGACAGATGATAATGAGAAGGTTTTGAGGTATGTGGTGCTAAAGATTCCCAGCAAGAAACCTAGGAATAAGGAAATGATCAAACGGAAGAGATGGGTGTCCAAGGATTTGGAGATTGGATCGGCTAGATAATTTCCAGTTCGTGACATTGTTGGTCACTTCAACTATAGAGAGAGGTATGTGTGTTAAGCTAGGAGCGAGTAAGAGAGATATGTATAGGTA